>JAGDQP010005422.1:0-69271 GCA_022664845.1 Lepisma saccharinum | reverse complement strand
TTCTTTCCTCTGACATGCTGATGTCTTCTGTTTGATGCTCCCATTCTTTCCTCTGGAATGCTAATGTCTTCTGTTTGATTCTCCCATTCCTTCCTTTGGAATGCTGATGTCTTCTGTTTGATGCTCCCATTCTTTCCTCTGACATGCTGATGTCTTCTGTTTGATGCTTCCATTCTTCCCTTTAGAATGCTGATGTCTTCTGTTTGATGCTCCCATTCTTTCTTTTGGAATGCTGATGTCTTCTGTTTGATATTCCCATTTTTTTCTTTGGAGTGCTGATGTTTTCTGTTTGATGCTCCTAGTATATGTCCATAACATTCCCAAGACATCAGCACAGGCGAGTGAGGCACGGGACACCTATACGTCTGCCGGATGACTATCGTCATTCTCCCTTAGGAGACAAACTATTTTAATTTTCACTAAAAAGAAATCACTGAGGTAATATTATTTTCCAGGTATTGCAGAGCAAGTTGGGCATCCTTACACAATTTGTTTATCTGTAGTGAGGAACTCTAACGCTAAGAAATTAATCAGAACAAAATAAATTTTACGTTACCTTGAACCATCCAGTTTTTGATTCCTCACTACGAAGATAGTCTTCTAATGATAGCCACCTTCCGTCACGAGTCAAACCGACACCTACAAAGGAAAGCAGAACTTTATTAGGTTTTGCTTTTGTTTGGAACTTTGATGCTATTTTTCTATAATTTTTCAATACTTTAAGGTTTAAAACGACCATGCTGATAACTTTATCTGTGGAAATAGTGCGCGATTAAGGAAAACAAAGGACAATGTGAGTCACTCAAGATGGCCGACCTCTGGATTCTACTTAAACAATTCTTGATTATGAGACGAGAACATTTAAGTTTTATGATACGGCCGTCAGTATTTTTTACTTATTTGACGGCTCTCCAGGTGCAGTTGGAATTGGAATTGAATTTATTTATGGCCTTTAGGAATCTTAGGCTCAGAGTGGAGGAGAGGATGTTGGAAGATAGTCGGCCAAGGCTTATTTTGTTGTCCCGGCATTTTTCCTGGTGTGACTAAGAAAGAACCCTGGAAAAACTTCAGTCAGGATGGGCGGTCGCTTGGAACGTTCCCATGCTAAGCTAACGCTCTACCAACTGAGCCGCTCGGTTCCAGGTGGAGTTAATGAAGCACTATTCACTTAATATGTTTATGTGTTCACTAAACAATACAAGTGTATTTAAGAAACAGGAATATGAATCACAACCAAGAAAACTTGGTATAACGTAGCATAGACCTACATTTCTACAGTCATTGAAAGTAGTGTGACTCACCATAGAAGCTTTAAAATTAATTTTTGCTGCTAATTAAAAAAAAAATATCTCAGATTTTGTTATCACGTAGGATTTCGGTCTGTTACGCAAATTTAACCCTTAACTGTAGTGTGGTGCGGGTCAAAATGACTCTGCATTCAAACTTTTTGTTCTGTAGTTTTAATTTTTCACGCTAGATGACTCTAGTAGCTACCTAAATACCAAAACTCACTCGAAGTCAGTATTCACCCGGCTTCTACATTCCATATTTTTTTCTTTTTACAACTTTCGTGGGTCATTTTGACCCTCACCACACTAGTTACGTTATAGTTTATGGCAGTGAGTTTGCATGGAAATATTCAAACTGTTCACATAATTCCTGTAGTTAGTTATATTGTGCGTTCAATTTCATTGATATATAGTATATTTTGGTAATGTATAGAATATTTTAACGGATAGTATTAAAATATGGAAATAATAAATTTACCATTGTTGTTAAACAAAAGGGTACATTTTCCCCCTTTTTTTAGCTTATAACTTGTAATTTATTATTACGTTTGATATGAAAATGATTAAAAATAAATACAATTACAGTAGACATAATATTGACAATTTATACTTAATCCAAGATGGTGAAAATATATTCTTTTTACGGGGGTCAATTTGACCCGCACCACACTAATTACGTGATAATATTCCACTATACTAGTTAAGGGTTAATTTACAATTCAAATACAGTACTAAAGGCTTCTACGAATTTTTTAATTTAAATTATATTTATGGTCTTTAGGCAACCCAAGGATGTTTCTGTAAAACTGAATTAATGATTTCTCAAAATAGTTGGTCTTAAATTATTTTCTTATGTTGATTTTAAAAATGGCTATGAAAAAGTAGATTTTATTTTTTAAATTAAATTGATTTATTTATTATATTTTGTTGCAAAATGAAGCGAATTGATTTTTTTATTTCATGTTTTATTCCTATATGTGATGTATATATAAAATCTATAATGCCAAACAAGCCTATAACAGGTACTACCATATGAATGAAGAAAAATAACAAAATAGACTGATCTACAATCTTTCAGATGGGCGTCAAAGAAAACTATCTACTAAATGAGGATGACTTTTCTGCTCGTTCTTTATGTAAACTTCTTTCGTCTTTACCAGGCACGTATCCAGAAGTTGGTTTTGGGAGGGGTCCATGGGTTTTCGAGGGGGGGGTCGGCAAGGTAGGTCTGGGCATAAAATGTATATAAATACAAACAATTACGCCTAAAATTATACTATTTTTGCCTATAACTCTGAATTTTGGGAGAGTCTGGACGCCCTAAATACGTCCCTGATCTTTACATTTCCTTTCAACATGGAACTCCATATTTGCATGTTTCTACATGCTTCATCCTTTTCATGTTGTGTATATTTAGGTGAAGTTTTCTTTTCCCCCTTGTTCTTCGTTGAGATTACCCAAATGCTCTTGGAAGAACTCAATGTGCGCCGGAGAAAATGACTAAAACCACGCTCTTAAAGATACCTAACAAATTTTCCACCACTATTCTATAATTAATGGGGGCTCCATAGTCTAGTGGTTAGAGCGTTGGACTCATGTTCACGTGGTCCCGGGTTCAATTCCTGGATGCAGTCCCACTTTTCGGCGTTCACCCAGCGTCGTGAGGAAAACTAGGGAGTCACGTGAATAAAGACGTGACGACCACTCGGTCTAGAAAGCTTCTAATACGCCTGTTCGTGGCTAGATAGTGCGCAGCGCTGACCTCACTGCCGTCACTCAGGTGGATGCTGTTCCACCAAACACGGACAGATGGCGTTGGGGAAGGCTCAGAACCTATCGGTCTGTAACGCCGGTGGTTGTTATGTTATTATTATTCTATACTGAATATATCTGTTTTGCAGACAAGTTTGAACATTATACAACTTACAGTCCTATTTTCCGATTGGGTTCACTCACGGCCTTTCAGATTCATAATCTTTCATGACTTTGTTGATTTGGGGATATACAAAAATTCCGTTTCATCTGTGTATCGTCAGAAATATTAGGAAACATTTTTCCTGGATGCTGAAAATTGACAAACTGTCTTACCAGTGCCCTTAAAGCTAAATCTGTAAGAAAAAAGATGTTCTCTATATTATCACACCACAACTGCACTCACATGTTCTCGTAATATAATAAATCTACTTGTGAAATTTGTAGAAAGACTGTACATGATAGATAAAGATGGTTTCTAAATTTGAAATCAGAGCAAGAAATAAGTCTTAGAACGCCTATTCACTCTTTATCATACTAAGGCGGGGTCGCACTCTCTTTTTGTAGTGCTGACTGATGACTACTGTGCGTAGTCTCCGATTTTTTCATGTATTCCTCATTTAGTCCTAAGGATAGGAATGCACAAAGCGAAACATCAATTCATCTGTTAAAAAAAAGGCCTCAAATGGGAATCTCTCTCTTGGTATTTTATGTCCTATTTCACGTCCTATTTATGTCCTATTTTATGTTCTGCTTTAAGTTCTCTGTTGTCCTATTTTATGCACTATTTCATGTCCTACAACATGTCATAAGAAATGCATTATATGCCCTATATCATGACGTATTATATGTCCTACATTATGTGCTATTTCGTGCCCTATTACATGTTCTATTGCATGTACTATTAATGTCCTATTTTTTGTCCTAATTTACTAAATCTGAAAAATTTAACCTAGTAACTTTTAATGTGCGACTTGTTTTTATATTCTACAGGAATTATTTTTCCTACGGAATATTTTCACTTTGTAAAACAAAAAGGTAGTTATCCCCTGTGCGATACGCACGCGCCGTTAACGGCGCATGGGGATGTGGAGGTAGCGCTCCACATTTTCTTGACCTAAGGTACGAAGTGAGGTGGGGTGGTCAGTCCCACGCTCGACCGCCTTTACCTTCCCAAGGTGCCCAGGACTAAAAGGATACTCTGGTACTCAATTTGATACGAGGCTAAGTTGACCCCGGAGCGCCAGGCATGGGAACACTGCGAGAAAAGTCTCCAGTGTCCTGGCCGGGATTTGAACCCGGGCCACCCGATTCGTAGTCAGAAACGCTACCGCCTGAGCCACGGCGACTCCTATTTTCACTTTGTGATGATAGAAAAATGAGACTATGCCTGCAGGAGGTTAATACCATTTGAATAATAAAGTGACATTTGTACCACATGAAAATGGAGTATTATCTTACCATTCCCATCATCTTGAATAATAATATGTTAATGAAAAATATAGTCGTCGAAAATCAGGTACAATGAAACCATGAGGTTCCTTAGGGATCTCGCTTGGTGTGCAGCGTCAATCGACTAGCCTTGGTAATGATAAGGGTTGATTTCAAAATAGCAAATTTCATGCAAACCAGTGTAATCGATCAAGATATGATATATTCAATGTTCTATTTATAGCCAGGGATGTTTGGGACTTCTCTTTCTCTCTGCAAAAATCTTCTGTGGCTCTGTTTTCCGAAACATCCCCCAAGTCTGGGATGTGAACCGATATAAAATACGGTATTCTACATTCTAAGAAAAAAATCCCTCCTCTATAGAAATTGTATAAATCGAATACTGAATATATTTATGTCTAATATAGCAAGAACCTAATCACTGAGTAACATCGAAAAGTTGAATTATGGGTAATCTACAATGTACTTAAGTGTGGACATCCAGGATAATGGTGAATAAGCAGATATTACGCGAATGGGTTTACCAATTTACATATGAATGGTTAGGTAGCACTTCACCTAGAAGCTCAGTCACGAGACGCCACTGGATTTGATTCGCACTCCTGGAAATATCTTTAGAAAGTAAAGTGGAAGCTGTGTGGTAAGTTTTAGTAAATTAGAATACACGTACTACATTTGATATACATAATGATAGGCTATGAAAAATTTTACTGGGCTTACTTTAATTGGATAAATTTTCTATATTTGATTTTTTGGGAATGTATTGAGTTTTACTAAACATTCTGATTGAATTTAAGTATTGGCTTGTACGAGAGTTGACATTAGAAGGAACAGAAATAGACATGATACACTTTCAGTACTTGGTAGCAGATTTATAAGGAAGATTATAATGTAGCTTTTGATTTGACTGGCTCATTGTGTTCGTTTTAGCTGAACTGATTTTTACTACTGTACTACTTTTATTCTCTCTTTCTATCATTTTCGGAATTTACTATCTTGCAGTTTGTACATATATGACACGAGATGAAAATACGAAGTTTGTATAAGATCCTGAAAACCTTTGTTTTATCCATAGTTTACAACACTGCGGTGTGTGCTGTATGTATGTTGTGTATTATCACTAGGGAATGACAAATACCCAATAACTCGACGTAGTGCCATTTGAAAAATAATAATTTTATACCAAGTTGGCAACACTGGCAACACGGTGACCTCGTATTTGCACTCCTGATATCCATCATGTTGTTAAAAGTAAATTTCCGGAAACAAGATATTCATTCAATGCGTCTTTTCTGGTTTATTGAGAATTATTAATTTTCTTCCCATTGTAGGCGTCGACTTTGGGCTCCAAGTTGGAAACACTGTATCTCCAAAACGAAGCGAAATTTCATCCATGTTCATACGAACTTTTATTACTTGTTTCGATGTCAGGAATCACCTCCTAAAGTTTTCCCCCGAGGTCTGGTTATACCCTGTATGTATAACAGGGGAAACTGCTGCGCATGCGCAATCGACATTAAGGAGGCCACATGATACTCCCAAAGGACCATGGTACATCCATCGGCAGAACCGTTGTATTAATCAACGTGATCGATCTAGATAGGTCCAGAATCCACTCGACTTTCCCATAGCTGATTCGTAGCTTGCGACCCAAATCACCAGGTGAGCTTCAGTTAAATACTGTCATGAAATAAAATAAATATTCTAAAACACTTACATATTTGGCAGACAGGGCAGTGTAAACCAAGTGGTGAAACCCATCCTTCTTCTTGTGCTTCACTCGGTGGCTGATAAATTTCTCGGATATTTTCTGGCATTAGTTCCACTCTGTTTTGGCACCTAAAAATGAAAAGGAAGTTGAGTTTACTCCTAAACTCAGAGAAAGGTTATTCGAAAGTGTGTCAATTCCGGAATTGAGATTTTTTTTTCCGATTCCCACATTCCGGAATTCGGACTTCCGAAAAGTGATTCAAATAGTATTATTATGTAACTTCCCGATTTATATCACTCACAAAATTACTCAGAGATAAGTTCGTTTTATGACAACAGTGTAACACTGCGATTTATTCATCCACAAAATTACTGAAACATAAGTTTATATTATGGCAACACTGTAACTTGCGGATTTATTTCATTCTCAAAATTAGTAACAGATAAGTTCATATTATGATAACACTGTAGCTTCCCGATTTATTTCATTCACAAAATTACTGAGAGATAAGTTCATATTATGGCAACACTATTTAACTGAATTGTTTTTCTAAAGTCCTTAGACAGTACTTTCAATTCAACGTGATACAGTACATGCGATATGGATTGAGGGATCACTTTCCTCTTGTACCTCGAAAAGTCTGCAGTACTGCTTAGTGCGAAGGACACAGTTTATTTTGTTGGATTCGCTCATTTTAAATACGTTATACTTAATAAATGTAGCTTTATAGTGAGTTGACAGCACTGTGTCACTGCACTGAACTGTTCTGAACAGCCAATATAAAAGTTTCGTGTCAAGAAGTTTTACATTGTTGCTTAAATGCAGGGTGCGAATTCGTGGAGACGGGGTGGACAGGATGGAGTTCCCTAATTAAGATTTTGTAGACCAATCCGCCACCCTGTTGGTAGTTGACTAGGGGAGAAAATTTTACTTGTTACAGTAGTTATTTTATTATACTCTTGACTTTTGCAGATGCTTACATATATCAATACTTAATTTCTATACTTTACTAGGTATTGAAATGACATTGTAGTCGCAATGGCTCAGGCGGTAAAGCGTCTGACTACGAATTGGACAGCCTGGTTTCGAATCCCGGCCAGGACACTGGAGAATTTTCTCGCAGCGTTCCCATGCCTGGTGTTCTGATGTGCACTCAGCCTCCTATTAAATTGACTACCAGAGTCTCCTTGGTGTTCCTTGACACCTTGGAAGGTATTGAGCGTGGGTTGACCACCAAACGCTTCTTTCCATAGGTCGAGAATGAGAAGCGCTACCTCCACATCCCCCATGTGCTGTTCACGGCGCGTACTCATCGCACAGGGGATACTTTTTCTTATGAAAGGACATTTCATCCTCCTATTTTGAATCAACTTCCCAGGGCGTACTTATGAGCTATACAAACATATTAACTTTCCATGTATCCGCTTTAATCGCGAAGGCAGAAGGAAAGATACTCTCGAAGGTACAAAGTAATATTTTTTTTTCTTTCAGTCGAACGATTTTTACTTTTTCAATAGCCCCCGTATATCATTCATTCAAAAAAATACCTAATGAAATATCGATTGTTGCAGCAACCTTTGCAATTAGAATTATTATATGATATTTGGAATATACAACTTCACTATTACTATTAAAATAAAATTATAAATATCGTTACCTAATACATGTAATGGTTGATTCCATAATTCCTTTCTGGCTCAAATGTTTATTTATTACGAGATAATGCGCTCTCCTACAATGGTTGAATTGCCTGGAAAAAAATAAAAATAATAATTTATATGTAAAAAAAAAATCTCTGCATGCTAATCTACAATTTTCCGACCGTAATATTGAGTGAGTTCTCAAAACTAATGGTAGGTGACACTGCGGTTGTTTTGTAACAATCTGTTCCCTGGTGAGAATAAGCGGAACTCATTGAACAATGGCTTTATCATTTACATGTTTAATACAGCTTGATTATTTTTACGCAACGATTAGGAAAAAATAATTATAATGGAACCGTCCTATTTAAAGAAGCATTGCTGTGTTTTAATCATTTTTTCAATTTCAAAAGAAGATAAATAAAATAGTTTTAATTGTTTGCAATGTACATTTCCGTTTTCCCCGTCCTTATATATTTTACAATTTGTTTGTGTACATCGGATTAAATAAGATATGATGTTTTTGAAATTTCAACGCTACGGTTTTCCGTTACGTAGAAATATAGCATGAAATACTGAGAATTTAATCTCCTACGTCATACAACGAAAATCATCCTCTGATTGGTTTACGTAATCAGTCCGTACTATTTCCGAAGCTATATACTCCTCCCTATGTTATGATCCTTATTCAGAAGTTTGAAGACGAAAAAACGAGAAAGAGATAGAACATTCACATCATCACTTAACGAATAATTAATGCACAAATCTGCAAAACACACTTCAATAAGTTAAAACACCAAACCATGTTTTTAATAACAGAAATTGCTCGAAATATAGACAGGGAGCAGTCTTAACTTGCAATGCTCTTCTTATCGCTAGTTCGTGCGGCTGTTGACGTCTTGTCAATTTAGCTCAGTTGGTTAGCGCATGCAACTATTTATTTTTTATACTTTCACCTAAGGCTGTTCGAATCCTATCAAAGGCTGTGTTTTATTTTACTTCACAAAACGCAAGAGTAACTTCAATGTAAAAGTTTCAATTTACTTTTTTGTTTCTTACATGCTTTTATTATTATTTTTTACAATGACATATTAAAACTATTCAATATATTCACGGGCTACAAGTACGTTAAATTGTTAACAGATGGCAGTAACGAACACTATTAATTCATGTGCTTTCCAGTTCTTGAAAAATACTTCACTAGCATTCATTAAAAAAGTATACGATTGTCGGATGTAAAAACCCACATTTTTTACAGAAAAAATAGGTAATTCTTTTTAAATACAAGAGTTCTAAAGAGCATTATTAGAAGATATCTTATGATTTAATCATGAAAAAAAAAAAGAGCTGATATAAATTAGTGTTGAAGCTACCAAACTATATCAATATCTTAAATAGTATCAAAAGTAAAAATCAACGAACTAAATGACGTGTTAAGTTTTTCATGACCCATGCATACAGAAACGCTATTCACCAATTATACTATTTCTTTCGATCCATTTTTGCGATCTCTTTTTAACAATACCAACAAATCAAATACCATCTGTATGTCAATTACAAGCAGTCGGAAGACTGATTACGTCATAACATGGCGGCTCCCGATTAAGCGCAAGGCTGAGACTCTTTTGAAGCAAGTCTTTATAACTCTTGATAAAATCATCACAGAAAAAAAAAGAAAATGTTTTCCATAGTCTGCTTTAATAGAAGAATTTTTTATTGCAATAAAAAAATACTACCGGAAATGTCCATTGGAGTAGTAGTAGTAGTAACCAAACTATTTATTTATCGTTCGGTTCACCATTTACAAGTACATATTGCTTGTCTGAATATAATGTACTATATACCTCTACACCAACTATATACCTATAACTGTTAAATATATATGTGCATATTGTATTTGTTTCTGCTGTTGTATTATAAATTTTTGTTATATTTTTTAACTAGAATGACTATTGTAATTGTCATAAATTGCTATCTGTATCTTATGCTACAAACTTGACGTTGTCCATTGCTGTGAATAGCTTAACGACAGTAAAATTTATTATTATTATTAAGAATAATATAAAAGTATATGAATAAAAGTGATACATGATCCCTATACAAAATATATAAATACAACGTTATACTAGTTACCACCTATTTGAATGATTATATTAGACTCAGTAACAAGCTATATCTCATTCTCATAACACTTCGTGCTGAGTAAGAATAAGTATACATCTTGGCCAAAGTCTATGTACAGAGTTTATTCTTCTACTCTGTAGAAACAATGTTTCATTAAAAGTTCACATAAAAAGTAATTAAATTTAGAATATTTTCTGTAACACCACGATTGCTTACGTTAGTTCCTCTCCCTCGACAGAATTCGTGCACATTTAAGACGAACATACCTTGCGGGAAAAGGTGCAATGGACCAAAGAAAATGATCAGATCACAATTAATCTCGAATTTTAGTAACAGAGATTATTGAAATAATTCCCTGCCCCAGACTAATACGCTTTAGATCCAACTTTACGATCGTGATACTTCAGGGTGTCCAGCGAGCAGTAATAAAAAAAATTTCCTGATTTTTCCCGGTTTTTCAGACTAACATCACATTTTTCCAGATTGTTGTCGACACATTAGAGGAAGAGATAAGAACATAAGTTTAATTATACCTTGCACACGCAATACTAGGGTCAACACTTAGGCTCAGTTCTACAATCGACCGCTAAACTTCTACTAAGCGGTAAGTTGAGGCCAAGTCTGATTTTGGGCAATCAGAGTACGCAAAATGAGAGTTGGCCTCAACTTAGCGTTGACCTCAACTTAGCGTTGACTAGAAGTTTAGCGGTCGATTGTAGAACTGACCCTAATTCCTACAAACATGTGCAACGCTCTTCCCTGTTCCGCTCAGTGGACAGGAACATAAACAATACCCTGACTATTCTCTGATTTAAAAGAAATTCCCTGATTTTCCTATCAGACCGCTAGACACGTTGTACTTGCTATAATCTTAACTATAAATTGGCAGGTTGGATTAAAGTCACATTTCTGCACGAATCTAATTCACGATAGGAAAAGAGAATTTGGAAGTTCCACCGCAATAGAAGCTAGGATATCTTAACAATTCACAACATTACGGGGGTTCTCCTTATTGTAAACGTAGACCGTTCCTTACATCGCTAAAGGCAATATGCAATTATTCTTGCATCTAGCCATGCCCGCCCGATCGGTATTTATATAAGTTAAAAAGAGAATCCCGTGGAAGTTCCGTCCATTTTTTTGATCCTTAAAATATTTCTCATGTCAAGTAAGTTCAGAAGACACTGTAGAGTAAGGGAAATTATTCAGCCATTCTTCTAAATATTTTTAATTTTCACTTCAAAACGAGAAAACACTACTTACCGTATCTCTGAACGATTCAATTTCCATGACATCTGGTTGAAGACGAATTTACTGTAGAAATAAGATGTTTTGCGGAATTCACGCTACAACAATTAAACATGAATATAGAATAATCGCTTTACTTAATGTCTCTGACTGTCTTTAACAAATGCCACTATATACATTAGAGTTCATTCTCACGCACAACAGGACGGACAGCCTTGTTCACTAAACTTCGAGAAATTCACGACCATTCCAAGAAAACCGCGGTGAAGCTCCAAGGAAATACTGATTGTCAGAATTTTATCAGAACATTTATATTCCATTGTCGTACGAGGTTAATAAATTTAGTTCATTTAACAAGCAAGTATGTAGCAAAATAGGGTCGAAATTCTGGTCTATAGCTGCAGTAACAAACGTTCACCATTGAATTATATCCTGGGCAATATCAAGCCAGTTTTCATCACGAACACCTACTTCTCGAAGATCTCTTCCAATATTGTCCTCCCAACGACGTATCGGTCTTTCCAATGGTATCCGTCCATCCAGCCTTCCAACCAGGATAGGATATACTCTCCGTTTTCCCCCCATCCTAGCTACATGGCCTGCCCACCTTAGTCGTCGCGATGTCATTACTTTTACATCTGGTGAATCGTATACTCCGTGGAGTTCTTTATTATGCAGTCTCCTCCACTCTCCAGTCATCTCGTCGCGTTTCGGTCCGTATATCTTTCTCAAAACCTTATTTTCAAACCGTTCTGCATATTTTTAGTTTCAATTTCCTTGATATTAATTTCAAGTGGCTATCATACTATTTTTAAAAAGTTGTTTTTGACATATCGATCAAATTAATTCGGTTCTATTGTCTAACCACAATCTAGGACAATTAGAGGCGCAATTTCCCAATCAACCATAAATGCCGCTCTCTAGCCAATCACATACGCGTGAGCCAAAATTGCCTAAAGGCCTTAAATAAAATTCAAATTCTAGTCAATCACATGTGGAACTTTACAAATCAGTGGCGGACGGGGATTTTCAAGAGGTACAGAATTTCCAGTTTATCACATACCGTTTCCTAGACAATCGCAGTGTCCAAGCAATGCTCACAAAGTTTTACGATATATGAGCCACTCGGGTCAAGTCGATTTCTTCAAATTTTACAGGAACACACCTTTTGAGTTCACATCAACTGAACAATCCACCACATTCATGAGCTGCCAAGACAGATCGTGTGATCAAGCTTCAGTAGATTGAACGAGGTCTAAACCCGGTTGTCAACTGAAAGATTACAACCATTTAAATCGATAAACTCTCTTTAAAACAAAAATGGACTTGGCTCGATAGGCAACTGAGTGGGCCATATAGTCATCTTCTCTGGTTTCTCCATACTTATTCTGACAACCCAAATGATGTCTGCCCTCGAAACATTAAACAACACAACCAAATTAATCTAGCTGATATCCTGACAGACACAGTCAACATCGCCAGAAGAGCTTTAGTTCTTAGCATAGAAAGATA
Source organism: Lepisma saccharinum (assembly GCA_022664845.1). Taxonomy (NCBI): domain Eukaryota; kingdom Metazoa; phylum Arthropoda; class Insecta; order Zygentoma; family Lepismatidae; genus Lepisma; species Lepisma saccharinum. The sequence continues at coordinate 56,543 of JAGDQP010005422.1, read as the reverse complement.
TCGTAGCGTTGATTCCTTCTTTGAGCAGAATATCAAGAATTCTTTAACTTTTTGCTTAATTTCACTCAGGGATTGGCGCACTTCTTCATTTTTAGATATTTTCTGTTTTTATTTATTTCGCTTTTAGGTTGCGAATTTGAAATACCTTAATTTAGCTTCATACTCTCACATTTAAAATATGGAGTTAGTACAATATGTATTTTTTGTTTGAAGAAATTGTTCTTATGGATGAATCTTCTATCCGATTTACCACAATCTTTATTATTAACTGTACATCTATGAACAAAAGTTTTGACGCCTTTCTTTCGAGAATATTCCCTACATATGCAGAGAAGTCACTCCTCTGTGTAACATCTATGAATGAAAATTAAAAATTCCTATTAGGTCACAAAAATATCCCTCTTCAGGATAAAACGAGGGAGTTACACAAGTTAGTGAGATTTTAGGACTTAGGGTTTTTTTTGCCAACGAAAAGTGATGTTTTTCAAATATCACCCTTCTCTAGCTAAATATGAGGACAATATTTTCCACCAAAGTACGTCATATCATTGTGCATCTCTCTGCAAGTTAACAAATATATAACCGAGCCGCCATAGTTCAGTGGAAAAGCGTTAGCGTAGCATTCGGGAAGTCGTGGGTTCGATTCCAGCTGCCGACCGTCCTGACTAAGATTTCTCGAGTATTTTCCTTAGTGACATCAGGAAAATGCCGGGATGGCAACTTACAACGTAGGTTCTGGCCGACACCTTCCCGATTCCTTTCTCCTCCCCTATCCCGGCCTGAGCCTTAATTGCCTAAAGGCCATAAATAAAATACAATTCAAATTTAACGAATATGTATGATATTCCAATATATTTATTTTTGCAATAAGAAAAGTTTGTTATAGAAATGCGTCAAAATTTTTGTCCATAGCATTAGATCCATGAAGATGAAACTTGTAAAGAATAATCTGTGTGTTTGCTGTAGCAACACTTTGAAGTTCAATGTCAAGATTCGCCATGTTGTATTACAGAAACAGTGATCCTATTTTAGAAGGAAAGTTACGCAGCAACTATTTCAACTATGGCTTCATATGTGTTGGTGGCCAATATATCAAGAAATGGAAAGAGATTCGTTAAAAAGTTGAGATGTAAATTAAATATTATCCAGAAGTACCACACGTGGTGTAATAATATCACTAGCAATGGGATTATCTGTTTTAATTACTTTTCATGCAGATGCGTACTGGGGAGATTATATAATATCAACAATCTGTGAATTTGAATTCATTATATGGCTAGACATCTCAGACGCAGGCCGAGTAGGGTACCGAAAGGATGATCGAAGGTAGTCGGCCGTAGCCTAGTAAGTAGGTACCATAAAGGTATTTGTTTGGTAAGACTGAGGAAAAAACCCACAACTTGCGAGATACCATCCAACTTACCTTCACTGTAGATATAAAGATCATGCTGAAGATAAATATTTTTTTTCTTTTTTTTAAAGACAGTTAAATAAAGTATTATTCGCAAGATACGTAAGTTAGTTCTATTTGTTATGTATAAGCATTGTTAGATCGTATCCATGGCAACAGTTTCTTTTTGATTTGGTAGCCATTCTCAAACTATTTTCTGTAATTTTAATATTTTGTGTTTGTGCTATCAATATAATATGTTGTTCGAAGTTGGTTTGTATCATTGTGTAGGGTGGATATTAAAAGTTAAAATGTGATGTCATTGGGTGGACAGTGTTACCAACCTTGAACATTCAAATGGCATTCCGTCCGTTTATTCGATATCGTAATGTTCTTTTGGTGTTGCTATTATTCTGGCGCAACTACTATGTAACGTAGCAACAGGATCGTATACGACGTGGTAGCACTGTCTTTACAATATACGATATAATATTTAAGGTAGAGTCCTTATGACCGAAGATCGTTTAATAGAATGGTTATTTAGTGAATAAATAGAGCAAATGCTTATATACGTTTTTACCGACACCAGTTTATTATAAAGTTCCAATATACTCTATATTATACAATGTATTATACAGTTAACAATCTGAGCGTCCCGAACATGGGCTCTGCAATGAATAATCTCGTGGTTCACCTCTTGCAATGATATTTAACTTAGGTTTAGGAAAGGAGATCGTTCCTAGAAAGGATACTAACTCCAGTCCGAGTTAGCAGGTAAAGGTATACCAACCTAAGTTGGGGTTAAGGTGAGAGTCTTGACTCCAGTCCAAGCCAGGTAGAGGTGACCACTTTTCAGAGCGAAGAAGTGATAACTTCAAAGGTGATTGACTGGCCTTTTTATATCCCTATTTGTGGGCGTATTTTCAGTACTTCCAACTCTTGCCGCTTGGAGGTTGTTGTCGTCTGCTTCCTATGGATGCTTAGTCAGCTTTATGTAACTTTTATTGTTTGTTTACCTTTTGTGCTTAACACACTGACCTATTTATCCATATCCCATTACAATATTCTCTAGTGATGTGAAGCACAGAATACAGTGTTGCCAACTGTGAATAATATAAGAGGTTAACGGTTAAAAAGGGTTTATTATCCTCAAAAATCATCCACAGTTCGCAACACTGCATTCTTTCATTCAAATAAGATGTTGAACATAACTAGGGGATATCAAACATCCAATAAACTTATGTGGTTCCAAAAACTAATACGTACATGTGTATGTACACCATACACAGGTTAAATATGCTGCAGCGTTTCTTTATTCTGTGGCAGTGGTTTTCAACCGCCGGTCCGCGCAACTATTGTATCAGTCCTCGTCAAATTAATACACTTAACACTTTAGTAGATTCCGACAGTTCAAAATTGAGATTAAAGTTTACATTCCTCCTTTTTAAAATTAACTAGAATCTGAAGATATGTTATCATCTTTCCGGTTTTTGGAATTTTTTTTTCGTTATAGCTTGCCGGCCCGTCAGAATTAAAAGGTTGAAAAACACTTTTCCTATAGATTAATAATTGTGTATAATCATCTTTGTTCAGATATTGATATTTCTGGATCTAAAAATGCTTTTCGTCGAGTGTTAAATACAAATATCTGAGTTATTCCTCTTCTGCATTATAATTGTCATGTTTTTGTTGTGTTATGCGCCATTTTACAGTTTAATTTAATGTTATTTAGTTTGTAGTAATGTTATACAGTTTCAGTGTACAATGGCTATTTCAGCTGTATCTGAAACTTACTAAATAAATACATATATTGATCCTTATTCTTCCTTTTGTAACGGGAAAAAATCTTTCAAGTCCTTTTCACCTTCCTCCGAAGGTTTTCTCAGATGAACAACTATTCTTAGTGTAAGAATGTACGTCAACAAATTTTGGAAACTTGAATTTCAACTGTTTTATATCTGTTTGCCATGTCATAAGTAAGGCTCGGATTTTTATGGCATATATTTTCCCAGGGGCAGATTTTCTGTTTCTTAAGTTACTTTAAGGACGTTTCTTGGAGTTTCAAAATAAATAAAACTGTTTCTATTGGTCATATAAATGCATATTTCTACTATATTTTCAGTTTAGGGTTTATTATGGCCCAGAAGTGTGAAATACAAACAGGTATTTTCGTGTTCAACATAGTAGTTCCAGTGTTTTAAAAGAAATTCCAGGGTTGCTTCTCAAACTTATCGAAACGGAGGATATCTTTTTTTTTCAGTTTGTTTTATACTTCGGTTTGAAAACATCCAACGGTGTATTTTTTCCTGGACGTGTTTTGAAAAATAAACAATGAAATTGTTTTCAGATTGTATTTTCGTTGTTGTCCGTAGTCAATATGTATGTAATATATTTTGTTTTTTTGAAATTGTGTTTGGTATGTTTTTTAAATATCAGTAATTTAAAATTTTACATATAGTTTCTTCCATATCATAAGAACCTTCGTCCCTTGTCTGAAACAAAATATTTTAACAACCCACAGGGCACGTGCTTCTAACCGCATCGTAAATATTAACAGACGAATGACGTTGCCAACCTCCATAAAAACAAAATTACTTAATTCCACCAAAAATAAACGCTTCGTCAAAACTTCATTAAGAAATATAAAGTTGATCTGAATAGGTTTGTCAGTAATGCTTGAATTGTAATCGAAAGGACCCAGATTCGATTTCCGGTACCGGCGAACCCGACTGATGTTTTCCGTTTTCCCTCGGTAATATGACGATAAATGAGTCCTAGTGATTGTTATTATTATTAGAGATATTTTACATAATCTGTATAAAAATATGGCAGAAACAGGAAATAGAGTCTGGCAACCCCCCCCCCCCCAACCGAAAAAAGTTCTGGCCAATGATTTACATAATTAGGCGACTTTAGTTTTAAAGCTTTTAGGCAACTTTGGTTTAGGCCGGATGGTAATAATAATAATAATAAAATGAATTTTATGGGCGGTAACAGCACTATGGCTTACGCCCGTCCCGATACGGGGAAGCCCCTTATCTTTGTCACGTCTATAAATAGCTCTTAATTAAAATAATAAAAGAATATAAAAGATGAAGATGTAAAAAGTCTTCACAATCTACAGAATAAAAACCAAGCCTGTAAACGGGCCTTTACAAATAAAACAAAACTACACTATAAAACTTAATGGAAGCCTGTAAATGGGACTTCACAAGATAAAACAAAACTACACTATAAAACTTAACAGCAAAGGAGAATAATCATATAAAATAAACGGAAATCATAAAAATCTTAAAAAACAAGTAAAAGATTACCGTTTAAGTTTAGGTCTATACCTAGGTTTCCCTCTCCTTCCAACAAGATTAAAATCTATATCCATCAGGGGGTCCTCAACCATGTCGGAGGACAAAGGTGAACTTGGTTGATGGATAGTATCTACAGACTCGTCCTGAGCTAATTGTGCAGCCAAAACGTTCGTCAAAGTCTTAATGCTCGTAGCGAGAGGTGAAGTTCGAGCTAATTTGGAGACTTTATAGGGACTAAAAGTAGGCGTAACCCGTGGAGCTCTAGAGCTCTTCACAGGTGTTTTTTGTCCCTGACTCTCCGGCGGCATATCGCTGGGAGTCTCCGATTCTTTGAGCGGCTTCGGAGTGTCGTCATCCACAACAGACTCTGTTTGTGTTGATACGTTAACTGTCTGGGTACCAACCGAGACAGTTTTAACTGCTATTTTGGCTACAACATGTGAAAACGCACCAGAGGGAAGGGTGCGCTGAGACTCTTTTACGCGACGTTTTGCATCGCCAGCAGATATTTTCTCTATCACCATCAGCTCTCGAATTTGTTTTTCCTCTTTAAATACCGGACAGTCACGCGACCAGGCCGTGTGATCACCCTTGCAGTTAACACACTGAGGTTTCAGTGATGTGCAAGGATCCGCACCATGGCTGCTGGTACCGCATATTGCACATACAGCAGAGGTCGCCTTACACGACGTGCTGGTGTGTCCATAGTGCTGGCATTTAAAACACCGGAGCGGACTCGGTATATAAGGACGGACAGGTAAACAATAGAATGCTGCCTTCACGTCCTTGGGGAGCTGTGGCATGGCAAACGTCAATATTAGCAAGCTCGTGGGTTGCAGTTCGCCACTCTTTCGAGTTTTAATGCGTCTAACGTTGACTACACCTTGGCTGGCAAGTTCATTCTTAATCTCTTCTTCAGGGACATCTTGGAAGTCCCAACAAGATATTACGCCCTGACAAAAGTTCAGTTGACGGTGTGGTTCAACTTGAACTTCGAATGGTCCTAAGGTTTTCATTTTAAAGAGATTAGTTGACTGCTTATTAGTTAACGTCTCCACGAGCAAGGTGCCATTGCGAAGCTTTTTAACATGCTTAAGTTCACCTGCAACGTGATTCAGTTGTTTTTGTATAACGAAAGGGGATAACCCCTTCAAACCACCTGGATTGTCTGTTTCGCTCTTTACTTTAATCACAAGATATCGTGTAATAGACGGTACGATACTTGTCTGTTCCTTTACTTCAATTTTCTCTTCTTTGTCACTGCTTGATGCATTAGCGGTATGCGCCTTCTTACTAACATCAGTGACGTTCTCTTCGCTCTGTCTCTTCTGTCTCTTTCTTTCTTTCTGCGAAGGCGACTTGTTAGGATGTGGTGGAGCCATGATGAATGAAAGCCGTAAATGCCCACACTTCTCCGTCTTCGTTCTGAGGAGCCAACGAGGCTGCCGGGTACTACCCTCATCACCCTTGTCAGCAAGCTGGAAATCGAGGCGAAGTCCAATGACTTGGCGTCGAAATCACTTGTACTCCCGACTGATGGATACTTGGGACACCCACTCCCCCGAGTGTTGGCGAGACCAAAGGTCCGAAGAGCTCCCCAATGGCGCACTTCCCAGTCTCAACGAGCTAGACCATCCAAGAATCTGCTGTTAAGAACTAGGCGCTATCCAATGGTTCCGCCCTCTTTCCTTTGACCCCAGGGGCCATCGTCAATGCAAGTACATCCTGTCACATCCGTGGTCATTGCGCGGAGGCACAACTCACAGCAAAAGAGGAGATGAAATGATGATCATCTGTGGATGAAAATGAGGTGAATGTGAATGGAACTCCTCTGTGCTGGTCCTCCTTTCAAGCAGCGTAGGTGTTTAGCTGCGAGGGCTGATTGCAGCCAGCAAAAGCCAGCTGGACGATGGGGTCGCCAATGCCCTACGCCGTATACGAGCAGCGATGGTCTGCTGCTCGGGCTATGTGATGATGCATCACGTTGCGGCCCGTAGGCCTGCGATGAGGTCGCCAATCCCCTACGCTAGTGGGAAGTAAAAATTCTCAATAGAGAAGCACTTTGGCCCTTCTATTGGACTTCCCATAGGCAGCAACGATGGTAGCAGCTGCCAGGGCTGATTGCAGCCAGTAAAACTGACTGGGCGATGGGGGCGCCACTTCCCGACGCCGGGACAGCACAAGAGGAGATGAAATAATGAGTCATCAATGGATGAAAAATGAGGTGAATGTAAATGAAATCCTCTCGGCTGGTCCTCCTTTCAAGCAGCATAGATCTTTAGCTGCGAAGGCTGATTGCAGCCAGCAAAAGCCAGCTGGACGATGGGGTCGCCAATTCCCTACGCCGTATACGAGCAGCGAAGGTCTGCTGCTCGGGCTATGTGATGGTTTCATCACGTTGCGGCCCGTAGGCCTGCGATGAGGTCGCCAATCCCCTACGCCCCTTAGGCCGGATGGTGGATGATGATGGGATGAATTGGTGGAATGATGAAAGTGGGAGGAAAGATAAACCCGAGAAAACCCACGCACACGGTGTTTGTCCACCACAAAGCCCAACTGTGAGCAGGGATCGAACCTACGACTCCTATCACCAGAGATGAGAGCTCTACCAGTTGAACCACGGCGGCCCCAGAAGACTTATATGTTTTTCATGCTGAAAAAATATGTACAAAAAATATATAAATGCATAAAATTACCCTAAAGATTTATTTAAACTAAATTTCTAGAGGGTGTAAACCCTGCAAAAATCAGGAAGGCAATAAATGTTTTACGACACGACCCTGTCACTTCCTTTGCGCAGTAGGGGGTTTCTGGGGGAAGTGTTTTGGAAAAAAAGTTCTTAAGAAATAAAATATACTATATATCCTATTGGGTCATATTTTGCTAATTTTAAGGGGACAAATGTATGCATATTATAGAAGTTTTTAGGTTATTCGAACCCTGATCATAAGGCACTGAACTAAACGAATACAGAATATTACTTTAAAAAGAATCTAACATGTTAAACAAAATTTGTGTGGATATTATTAGATTTATTTTTATGTACAAATCAGCTGTGTTAATTAGCCAGGACACATAAAAATGTAAAATAATATCTTCAAACTACACTTTTTATTACCTCTGTAGTTTTACAGACATGAAATAAAAATTACATCATTTAAGCATATTAACAAATATCAATTAGGGATGGCCATTTCCGGAAAAATAGTTTTGGGTTTCCGGAAATCATATTTTCAGTTTTCCGGAAAATTTTCCGTTTCCGCTTTTCTAGAATTTTTTCCCCGTCTTTCCGGAAATGTTGTTTTCCGTTTTTTTATCGGAAATTTTCCGTCTTCCGTTTCTAATTTTCCGGTTTCCGGAAAATATATTTTCCATTTTTTCGGAAAATGTGGCCATCCCTAATATCAATATCACATTTTGACTTCTAATTCAAGCTTTTTTTTTTCTTTAAATATTCTCACTGAAACGAAAGATCTATTGTCTTCTGTACAACATGAGTTTTCTATAAACAACAAAAAAACACTATTAAGTACAGGTTTATTTTACAGATTTACAATTCTCAACAACCTTTAACATGTTACTGCGATGAGTAAAACGTAGGGAATTACAAATAAACCTATAGTCATTTGTAATGACTCATCCCTTCGATAGAACGTACGGAGAAATAATATCGGTGTGAGTCCACTAATGAAAACATAACCAACTATTAATCACACACTTGAATATACTCTTAACTTTTCCCAACTTACACCATGAGTCACTCGTCATTATGTCAGTTTAAAAGTAAAGGCAAGCATTTTGTTGGTCAATTTAAATTGGAATCACGAACGAAATGCTGGTCCTACGTTTCAGCGGGTATGCCATTCTCACACCTTAGTAAACTTTCTCTAAGATTCAGCTTCACAACAAATAAAGATTTTTAATGTTAAATTGTTATTTATTTATTTTAGTTTTAATACTACTACTTAGTTAATGAGTCGCCATGGCTCAGACGGTAGCGCGTCTAACTACGAATCGGGCGGCCCGGGTTCAAATTCCGGCCAAGACACTGGAGACTTTTCTCGCAGTGTTCCCATGCCTGGCGCTCTGAGGTGCACTCAGCCTCCTATCAAATTGAGTACCGGAGTGTCCTTGGTACTCCTGAACACCTTGGGAAGGTAAAGGCGGTCGAGCGTGGGGCTGATCACCCCATCTCACTTAGGACCGTAGGTCAGGAAAATGTGGAGTGCTACCTCCACGTCCCCCATGCGCCGTTCACGGCGCGTGCATATCGCACAGGGGATAACTTTACCTTTACTTAGTCATGTTAAAATTTATTCAAAGGATTAGAAATAAAATAAAAATAAAAACCTGAATCTTGTAACACTGTGGTGAATTATTTTAAAATGCACAAAAAATCAATATCGGTGATACAGGCAATGATGCATAGAAGCATAGGTATAAACTCTCACTGTACCACAATTCAAGGAACAACTGAACGTCTGGGTGTTCCTCACGTGCGTCTCGCGATTGGAATTTGTGAACTGGATGTGTAAAGAGAGAGAACCGAACCTGACCTAACCCCTGGTTATTAATCTAACCTAATCTACAAAAATTGAAAGAAAACATATCTTAATAATAAATATGAGCATATAGAAAGAAAAAAGATCTTGTACCCGCCGGGATTCGAACCTGGTTTTCTACTAAATAAGCCGACGCTCTATTCACTGAACCACGGTAGGAGCTTGCAAACACAGATTTGGAAGCTTTATTTACACAGCACGTATTTCGTAACAAGCAAAATCCTTCCTGAGAATTCCGAAAGCGAGGCTCTGGAGCGCTCTTCAGAACACAGAACATGCCAGAGGGATGATACGCTATACTCAGCAGGTGAACTGAAGTTGTCATCGGCTTTTGTTTTATTATTATTATTATTATGCCATAGCCTCTTAACATCCTTGGATACAAGCAATCCATTAAGGGTGTAGGTAATTTCCATCATGGAATGTTCATTCCATTCATTTGTATGGGCATTGTTTAATCCATTTCATGTCTCCCAGAAGAGGTATATTCACGTTCCTTTTGCGCCTAACTTTTCGTCATGTATATTTTGACAGGTTAGATTTTACATACATACAGTTGTCTTGAAAAAGATAAACGTAATTAACACGTTAAGCGCGATTTGCATAAAGTTGGTGGACAAAAAAGGGTTTTGTAGGAGGTTGTGCGAACTATGCACAGAACTATTGATAATTCAGTAGTCTTTGCTTTTAGTGTACCGGAATCTTTTATTTCTATGTATTTTTTATACAGCCGTGGCTGCGTGAAGTGACACTACTGAAAAAGCAGCGTATTAAATTGGCTCTTGTGTCGACAGCACAGTGACTTATGAAAAGGTCAGTCGTACTTGCACTATTGACTATGGTCGAAAGTATTTGTCTTATGGAATGGTCAACTAGGAAGACATAAAAGAGACTGGTCATAAGATAGAAGTATTAAGTGATCCAAGGCATTTCGACCGTATAACAATAACTTTTCTCTACAACGGAAACATCAAAAGAATTATACTGCATTTAAAAGAAAAATCTCTTAATAAGGTCTGTGCATATGGCTCTTCGAATTAAGAAAATTTAACGATCATGTTTACAGTCACGTAAACTAAAGGAATTAACATATCAAGTCAGAGGAGGTGATCTATACTTTTAAGGCTGGAAACCACTGCCCATATCTGAAAACTTGTATCAGAGTTCCATTTACTCATCTTATATTTCGCACATGTGGACTTAGTTCTGTTTGATCTACTTCTCTTAAAGGTTACTGTGACAGGTTGTGTTTTTAGGTCGTCGGATCGATCCCTGCTCATGCCATGTGGGCTTTGTGATGGACAAATACCGTGTGCGTGGGTTTTCTCGGGGTTCTCCCATTTCCTTCATTCCACCAATTCATCCCATCATCATTTATACGGCCTCAGCCATAGTTGCCTAAAGGTCTTAAAATAAACTCAATTCAATTCATTATTTTTAGTAGAACTTTATTAAATTAATTGGATTTTTAAAAACAGGAGTATTTGAAACATAATTATAAAGAACTAGTTAAAAAAAAACTATAAAGTTAATTTTTGCGAGACAAATTGAATGCAATAAACAGTACGACTGAAATTCGTTATAATAAAATATAAACTTGAAAAACATCCGATTTGACAGTAAGTAAAAGAAAGAAAAACGAATTCCTAAAAACGAGGAGTATTTCAAAAGAATGAATGATTTAATCAGTACCATTATCGAACTAGTTGCTGCTAACAGTATGATCGAAGGCAATAGTGTTTCGTTTCTCATCGTAATCTTTCGTATATCATAACAGCAGCGGTTGAAGATAGTGCATGTAGAATTTGAATTTATTTTAAGGTCTTTAGGTAACTATAGCTCAGGCCGTATGGATGATGATGTGATGAATTGGTGGAATTAAGAAAGTGGGAGGAAACGGGAGAACCCCGAGAAAACCCACGTACACGGTGTTTGTCCACCACAAAGCCCACATAATATGAGCATGGATCGATCCGACGACCCCAGGCACTAGAGGTGAGCGCTCTACCAACTGAGCCATAGTGTTAAGAATGAAGGTTAACGTTATGTCTTTCTGGCAACGTTTCTAGCGATTAAAAATGCTCCGATCCAGTTTTCGCATAATATGTCCTCAGTAAGTTTTCTTCTATTTGTATATTCTTAAAGGTTCCTAGGAACGGTTTATATTACCTAGTAACCAATTACAAGACTTTTAACATATTACAGTTATAAAAGTTTGTGTGCACGTTTCTGTAATTTTGCTTTTTTATCAATATTTGTAAACAAGTTCGGATTTTGTTTGTTTAATTCACAAAAAAAAAAAACCTTTTCTTTGTATTTTAATATAATTAATATATCATTGTCCCCATATAGAAGTTCTTTATGTAAACCTGTAGTCGGAAGTTCCAGAAACTTCCAATCTGGACAGAATTTCCAGTTTTATGCGGGCAATCGACCCAACGACTCCCTCCCTGTTTACGTTAAGTTTCACATATGTTGTGTGGTGATATGTATCCCGTGAGTGTCCACGTAGGGTCCAACGCTAACAAAGTCTAGTGGAGCACACACTCATGGCCTTCAATGACTACGATTCCCTCCCTTTGAACTACGAACCTATACTTTGTCCAACGGCTTATGGCGGGTGACCTTGAAGTACTAAAAACAACTGCAAAAAACTAGGGTAGCCAATAAGAGAAAAAAATTCTTCGGGTCATTGATTCTGTGAAAGGGTAAGCAGCAGATGGGAGTTCAGTTTTCTTGAACAGGGGATGTCTGAGTGTATTGTCCGTGGGGCACTGTTGCCAAATTTCGCGCACATTAGCAACAACGAGAATGCAGTTGCAGTCTGTCACAGTGAACGGAAACTGCCAAGCGTAGATGAGACAACGTTGTAGCGTTTATTTCATACTTGAGCTTCACAACTCACGCAGGTTCTGTGGAAGCAGACGACAATTCTGTAAGAGGAAAACATGACCAAAAATGAATTTCTCCGATTGCGATATCGCTCGCACGAAGCCCAGCCTCAATAAGCCTGTGCACATAGTATAGCGCATAGAACTTTACCCTGAGATAAAATATTTGCTCAAACTTTCCTAGAAGTGAAAAGGCTAGGATTAATTGCAAATTCTCTAGTGCATCGTTCATCTCCGTCGGTCTGTTCCCGCGTAAAATTTCAATCTTAACGTAACAAAGTTGACCTCATTTCGTAACAGCACCTGAAATTCTCGGTATGTGACATTTTAACCACTATCATAACGATATATAAAACACAATTCTATAGTATATATGTCCTACATACAAAATTCACCCAAATATAATGTTTCATACCTCACCACGCATGAATTATTTAGATATTACAGCCGTTGTTTGAAATGAAGAAAAAAACCTATCTAACTGGAAGAAATTACACAAAATTTAGTATTGCTAACCAGAGACAGTGAACAGAAAGGTACAGCATACACCGAAAATATCTAAAATACAAAGAAGCATCTCTGTTTAGCAATATACAAAAATTTGTTAAATCTTACAATTTCTGTTGCAAGGTCCAAGACGCTAGTTTTAGTTAAAAATGACTAAATTTACATCATTTAGAAAAACATTTTTCTTAAAATAATGATGCAAAAAAAGAAAACTGCCAGCTTCCGACTTAAAAAAAAAAGGTCTTGCTTTTGAGCAAATTTTAAGAACATTATTAAACTACTGAGCCTCCTGCGTGGCCTAGTCGGTAACAAGATCAACTTTAGTACGAGTTGTCCCGGGTTCGATTCGCGGTGGTGCTCAAAATTTCGGTGTTGACTCAGCATCGTGAGGACAATTGGGAAGCCACTTGAATAAAAAGAAGTAGCGGACTGTGGTCACGAAAGTCAGACACGCGACTATGAACAGGCGTACCCTCTACTTGCACGTAATACAGCCGACCCATTTTAGTTTTAAGTTTTTTTTTTATTAAACTACTAATGAACTCTTAAAAACAGCATGAGGATAAAAAAAACTTAATTATTAATCTGGGAAGCATATTATTTTTATTATGATCAATAAACATGGATTGCAAACAATAAAACATTCCCCGTTTCACATAATTGAAGCACTTTCGCCATGATATTGTTCCCAAAACAATTTGGTGTTCTTGAATATTGAAATACAAGTATAACAGTACGTGGATGTCAAGAGAGGGAATGAGACGTCTTTCGTAATGAAGTACTTATTCGTGTCTCGACAGAAATAATTCACTTCACAAAACATTTGAAATACATAATACACCTTACGTTACTTGTCCTACATACATAATTGAGTACAGTTTAAGCTTGGATTTCAGAAAAAAAATAATTGTTATAAACAGTAAATAGTAGAAGAAGTAACTTCAATCATTTGAACCAAAGAAAATAAAGTTAATTCAAAACAAGTTACTGAAAAATACGGTTCACAACGTTTTTAACGCCAAACCAACTTCACTTCACATACAGCTATCCTTAATATATTCTACGGTTATTTAGCATCCTTCTCTACAGGTTGCCCCAAAAGTCTTATTGCTGTTACAAACTTCCATGTAAAAAAAGGTAGACGGTGGCTTATCAGAACGAAGAGTGAGACAGTGATCTTGTCTGACTCTTGCCCACTTGGAAGAGTTTGTAAAGAGATTCTTTGAAAGCGGAGGAGGAGTTACGGCCAAGGAAATAAAAATCTCCTCGCACAGAATGCTAAAAGATCAGAAAGGCTGCGAAGAACACGAAATGAAAATAAAACGAAAGGGATGATAATAGGAATAAATGCAACCATACCACACATCAAGATCGAAAGTATTTTGGATGGGGATATGAAATGTGAAAAGGAGAGAACAGCAATGTCGCAAAAGCTGTTCACAAAGAGAAAACTCGTCTCTTCTTCAGATCGATGAACAAAGGCGAGAGGAAGAGATTGATTAAATGTTTTGTACGAAGCAGAAACACGAAAGAGTAAATTGGAAGCGCTTGAAATGTGAACATGGAGAAGAATGGAAAAATTAGTCGGACACACATATGTAATGAAGGAAGGCGAAATAGGAACAATACTGCAGACAGTAAAGAACAGAAAAAGAAAACTGGTTAGGACATTTGGTGCAATTGAAAGTATGGTTGAAGGGAAAAGAGGATGAGAAATTAACTCCTTGACAGTATTAAGGAAAATTAATCGTATGCTGAGACAAAAAAAAATTAAAAAAGGATTTTTATAAAAACACGCTTTCTAAAGATGGACTAAAAAGTAAAAAATAATAAATTTATGAATCGTAAAATAAAAGCGTGAGTGCTCTTAGATATTATGATTTTATGATAAGGTAAGCAAGAGCACCCACACTTTTATTTTCCGATTCATAAGATTAATTTATTATTTTATACTTTTTAGTGCATCTTAATAAAGCGTATTTTTAAGAAATCCATTTTTTTTTCTGTATAATAGATGAATACTTAACTTCCTGCGAGATAGGCAACCCAAACTTCACACAATAGATGCGGCGTTGCGTGCATTTAAGGATAATTTCCAATTATTTTATTCATTCATTAATCAGTTAAGTGGATTATTCTGTCGTATATCTAATGATTGAATATTGTATTGTCATCGGAAGCAAGCAAGTTTACAAAATTTCAAAGAAATCTGATGATGAGAAGTGAGTTTAAAATCAATTACAAGATTTGTACCAGAGACAGTTACAGACGAAGTTAATATAAAGAATATAAAAAGAAACCCCAAGATCGGGATGAAGAGAGCTTAGGACCTGCCGCTTTCGAAAGGATAATGATCATCTCCTAAACCATAACAGTCAGGATTACCAGACGAAAAAAGTTAAAAAGAATACAAATGTGTCACAGTATCAAAATTAATGAAACTCTCAAATGAAAAATCAAATGTAATTTTCAGCTGCAAGCCTTACTATTAATAATTTTATTAAAAAGCCATTCAAAAATATAGATTCACATAAGCCTAACTTGAACAAATGGGGGTAGGGGGAACTACGGATATTATTTTTTCGGTACATTACAGACCTTATTGTGTTCTTATCCATGTGTGTTTGGTGATGATCATTAGGTTTAGTTGCTAATTGTTTCTTAAAGATTTCAAAAAAATTAACAGGAATTTGGCAACCAAGTTGAAATAAAGATCAATATCGCTTCCGAGAAATTCCACAAGGAACTAAGTCTCAATATATTGTGTATTTTCCCCGTTATCACAATAGTCTTAGCACAGAATATAAAAGGCAGGAAATTTGTCCTTAGCACAGTACTTGCAATAAGACTTTTGGGACACACTATACCATGAAGTACACTTAGATTCATAGAAAATGGACAATGGAAGCCCGAAAGTTGTACAATCTGGCAACACTGAGGCAAGTACAACATATGAAACGTTTATTTCACTTCTATATCAGCTCGGTACTGCCATATTGTAATACTTCCAGCGACCACTTTCTGCAAATCTAAGTGTCCATCACAAACACTAAAACAATGACTTAAAGATCCTTCTTTCGAAATAACACATTTTCGTTCGGAATACAATCAACGCTCTAAAACAACATCCTCATCAATTTGTTCATTTGGTTATCATTAGTACAGAAAAATTACAGAACTAGCAAAAATATAACAAGTTATCTTAACATTACAAAAAACTTTTTCTTTAATA
Source organism: Lepisma saccharinum (assembly GCA_022664845.1). Lineage (NCBI taxonomy): Eukaryota > Metazoa > Arthropoda > Insecta > Zygentoma > Lepismatidae > Lepisma > Lepisma saccharinum. Next base: position 40,656 of record JAGDQP010005422.1, on the reverse strand, counting down.
CAAAATATACTATCAAAACTAAATAATTTCTCATTATTTCAAAACCTAATTTAGGATAGCAGTGGAAAAGGTTAAAAATGTCAAACGTTTCAAGTGTTTATTTTTTATTATTTTACGAAACCATTGACCTGAAATTTCTAGTTACGGTCTTTAGGCAACTTTGGCTCAGGCCGAATTGGTGGAATGAAGAAACTGGGAGGAAACGACAGAACCTCGAGAAAACCCACGCATATGGTATGGTGCTTCTCCACCACAAAACCCACGTAACATGAGCCGGAATCGAACCGAGGATCCCACACACCAGAGATGAGCTCTGTACCACTCAGCCACCGCGGTCAATTTTACGAAATAATGTTTCCGAGTGCCACGAGTCATAATTTATGGTCGTGTCAAGTGCAACCTTTAAAAATTTCATGATAAATGAGCCTGATAGTTATATGTGTAGATGACAACTACCTGCGCTGTAAAATTTCAATCTTGGCACTCAGAACGCTTGACATTTATAACCTTCAGTTTTAAAAAAATACAAGTGACATTCTTTAGTCATGTTTCAAAACAGGGTTGATAACATAAAAGCGACACCAGCCACTTCTAATAATAGCAAGATTACAGATATAAATGTAAAAAGTTTCAGAAACATACCTGTGATAGTTTAAGAGAGTTCAACCGAACAGCTACAGTGATATATTTCAACTTTCATACCTAAAAGTAATTAAGCTAAATTATCGATTGTTTACACATATAAAAAACAGTTCGACAGAATATATATACCAAACCTTGAAATATTACAACAAACATACGGTTTATTAAACTTATTTTTTTCTAATTAATAGACTGGCTAAGGCTAACCTATAACAATATATCTAGGTTGTGAACAATGAACTTACAGAAACGTTTCAGGATTTACAAATAGATAAAATTAGAAATACAACGAGTATGTAACTACAGAGTAATTAGAACAATGATGATCCATAGTATATGACTAAAAAAATTCAGTAAGTTCCTGGAGTTACTTCACATTTACTTTCCCGTTAATAAAAGATCACACTTGTCATTGAAAATGTTTAATTCACTTTTCTTTCTTTTTTTTTTTTTACATACCCTGTTAATTTGTTCAGAATTTAAAATATGTATGATTCATCACAGACATGACATTTTTTTCCGACGTTACTTTGTCTTTCAGTTTTTGTTTCGTTTAGACTCCAAGTTCGAAGCAGAGATGAATTTCATTCAAGGCAGAGATGGTCACACGTATCCATGGGTTGCGAATCTGGATCTTGCCATCCCTGAGTTAAACGTCTTTACATTTGCTATATTACCGTGATTTGTATTCGTGTGTGTGTGCTATTAGCAGCACGAACTGTCGTCATGCTTATTATGTTTGTTTTTTTCTACGTACTGATCGGTTATATCTTTTAGGCTTCAGCAGCAAATGCTGTTGTGATCCCTCTCCTGTGACCGTTTCCTCGTTACACAACCCTTCTGTCGCTAACTTTCAACTCAGAAACTACTAGGGTTAGGAAACTGGTTGAGGTGCTGTTGGAATGGTCTCGGTGAGACGAGTTCAAACCCGTATAGGACATATACACATCACAGCACGGCGGAGCCGGAGACTAGGAAGGTGGTTACGAGATACGGGAAATAATTTTCAACTCAGGAACTACCATGGCTATGATATTTGAAGTGTCGTTGGTAAGGTCTCGGTAAGACGAGCTGAAACCCTTGTAGGGTCCCGAGTTACAAGGAGGAGGGAAGGGGGTCAAGTTTCGACTGAGGAACTATTAGGCCTAGAAAGGTAGTTGAGGTATCATTGGAAATGTCTTGCCGCATTTTTTTTTCCGACGAAGTGTTGGTAACTCAAATAGGACGAATGCTGCTGAAGCCTTAGGGTAGCATATATGCACAATCTCCGAACTGGTATTAAAGAAAGCATCGTACTGAGCTGTGCAATTCGTCGGTTGAAAATTTTCAAAATCACTTCAACCAACGATAATTGGATTTTTCTTCGATTTCCGATTGACATCCTGAATGAGTGAGCTTCTAAGCACGGGGCTTACAGAATGTGTTCAAGTAGACTTCGAACCTCTACCGGACACTTGAATCCTGGACTAGGTGCACATTAAGCGAAAATGTTAACCATTCGGAGAGTTAGGTATAGATATTATAGACGATACAAATATTCTTTATATATATATATATACAAAAATGTGTCTTGTTACAGAAATTGTGTTCTTGGATACTAATGAATAAAATAAAAATGTCTTTCCTTTTACGTATCTGGCATTATTTTTAACGACGTAAATAAAATTTGTTCCGGCCACTCAGAGAACTTTGAAAGGGGGATCAATGCTTTCCATGAAGGACTTCCCCCGACTTGAATCTGAACAAAGGATCATATTTGAACGCTTTTTCCAAAGACAATGCAACTTATAAACGTTGATTGTTGCTACTAAACAATGCAACACACGATTACAATATGTCGTTCGTTACAATATGTAAATTGATTGAATGGCATTTATATTCATTCTATAAATTACTTAGTTACTTTTTTAAATGATGAATTCAGAAAGATGCAATGGATTAGCACTAAGTTGATGGAAGCAGCAGAATAGTTTTATGACGTAATACGTAACTTATGGTCATTGCCAACCTGCAATCAAAATTATATTTTCGCCTACAGAGGGCAATCGCTATTCTTGAAGTTTTAGTACCACTTCAAGTCATGTTATTCCACTTTCAACACGCTAACGGGAGTCTGAATATCGAATATCTACCCACCCATTTTACGGTCGAACGGTGACACCACATTGCTTATCAGTGAACCAACTGTGGATTCAGACTTCTGCACTCTTCTGAACATTTTACAGTTTTGAGTTAGGTGGTTTCATAATATAGACGACGATATGATGAATCTATTTTTAAGGAAGGAGCAAAAATCAGAATGAATTTGCTGATATGTAATAGCTCTAATGCTCTTATACAGCTTTCACATAAGATAATCCAAACCTGTCACATTGTAATGGAATACTTCGATAACATTTCGGATATTTTAATCTCTCTCGGACTACTTTATATCCCTCTCCTAACTAATTTAACGCATTCTCTTTTTGAGCAGGCATTATTAAAGACTTTTTTACCGGGCGAATGCCGGAATAATACTTCAAGACGACCTGCGCAATACCCTCCCTAACCCTTTCGCGGAAGTGATCGCCGAGGGGATGTCATTCTTCAGACATCACGGGCTTAGGTCGTACCTACGTTTGCAACAGTTTGATTTTTAATGAGTTAAATCTCAGGAAAACGTTCCTCGGCGAACATTCCTTCAGGACAGGGATCAGAGGTGGCTATGTTTATTTGGCTAACGAAAAAAAAGGCCACACAAGATGACCGGCAGCACTCGAAGCTTTGTGCCTTCCCAGTGCCGATGTCAAGTCCGTAACCTAACTACTATACCACACGAGCTGATACTGCAATTCCAATGAACAGCTGATTTAAAAACGAACTTATATTATTGGTAAAGAATAAAATTGAACTATTGCGAATCACACAGAAAAAATTGGCCCCAGTTGCTGGCTTACCCTCAATGTTACAATCGACCACTACGCTTCTGGCCAGCGCTAAGACAAAAACGTACGCGAAATATGACTTTGTCTCAACTTAGCGCTGGCTAGAAGCTTAGTGGTCGATTGTAAAACTGGGGTTTAGGGTTCTAGCAATTCTACCACCACTGCACGGCTAATTATCTGTTTACCTGAAGCCTCAGCTAAACCTGCTCCTCACCGATGCTGTCGAGATCATGGCACTCAACTACATGCGGCGAATGTGGTTGAGGAACTCGTGCAAGCTGAAATAATTAAATATTTCTTTTTACACAAAGACACTGGTTAGAACATTCAACCGTACCTGAAAGATTCGGGATCCGAGCCCTGATCACGGCAACGACTAAGTATTCTTTGTCGTTTTCTCATACAAGGGTTGTGTAAGGGAAATATTTAAAACTGAACCATGTTCCTCAGATGCAAGTGATTACATTGAACTACAAAATAGCATTAACAGCAGATAAGGACGACGGACGCCCAACTCAAACAATATACCCAGAAGTAAGAACGCACGCTAAGACAAAGAAATGAATACAGATGAATGGACCGAACAGATAGAGTAAAACTTGAATTGAAAGACCTGCAGTGATATGCTCAGTACACCGAAGCCATTTGATTTTCGCTCTTTATCATACAGTTGTGTCATGGATATGGCAAGCATGGTATTCATAAATACGTAAAGGAGGATTACCTCCTTAAGTCTCCGTTCTAAACAAAGCCGCACAGTCTTTAACACATCAACTCTGTCATTTATATACATATATATTTTTAAAATAAACCCCTGCTACTGTGTGTTTTTCTTCTTAAATAATAACGTGATACAGGTAAGCCTTCGATATTTTGTTCATTAAAAAAAAAATCAACATCAAGAATAAGAATCCAGGCAGGATTATTATGTCACTTTGTAAGTGGATTGAAACACTATCGGGGTTTTTATATATATATAAAATGGTAGTTAATATAAAGGTTCTGACTGCTTCCTTCCCTCAGAATTTGTGTTCGGCAAAGGCCATCATTCAAGACAGGGTACTCTTAGCCCGTATTGCCCAGAAATGCAAATAAATATTTTTTTATAGAAATTAATTTAAACGAAGATCAAATCATTAATACGGTATAGAAACTAGGGATGGCCAAATCCGGATAAGAGATGATATTATCCGGATTTATTTGGTCATCTGTACTAGAAACAATGAAAGTCTACGGACTAACATTCCCTATAGAAAACATCCTTCAGAAAACCTAGCAGCTATAGACAACTTAGTTTACTTTCTATTTCAACGCAGCCTGTCCCAATACTTATCGAAATTCAACAGACCTGGAGGGTTGAGAAATTCACAGTTCCTACATCAAGGTAGTAATTTTGGGTATCTGGGCTGAGCTGTTCTAATGGTTAAATTTTATTTATGGCCTTTAGGCATGTTTAGCTCAGGCTGGGATAGGGTAGGGCGAGGATGTGAGAAGTCGGTCAGGGTCTACTTTCAAGGTACTATCATGGCATTAGCTTAATATGGCTAAGGAAAACCCTGTCATAATAAGCCGCTGGTACCGATCCCAGGACCTATAACGAATCTACCTGATAGACGTTCGCTGTTTTGAGGATGGATGCAAGTAAAATGCATGAGACGGGAGTGTAAATAGCAAAGGAGAACGTTACTTATATTTAAAAAGAAACCTAAACAAAGAATTGAGTGGTTTGGAAGAGGACCATTAAATGTAAATAAGATAAAATTAAGATCACTAGTAAAAGTAGCGATGTTCGTTTCTCCCTGTAACTCTCTGCGTTATTTTCTACTGACTCTTCCTTGTACATTATAATTTCACAAGCACTTACTATCAGATACACATGATATGTTTTACCTTCTAAAATCCTTCTTTTTCTAATTCCCTTGCCAATACGAACACTTCATCCTCCTTAGTACAAAATGATTGTGTAACAGTTCACTTACATGCACAATAGAACTCAGACCTAAGACAATAAAAGAATTTTTAAAATTCACAACATTTCACTCAGACACTGAATTAGTCAGAATTTTTGTTAAAAACAGGCGAGTTTGAAAGCAAGCTGACTCTTCTCGTGGAGAGACTGCTCCCGCAATCACACCTGCTGCTCCTTCAGTTCTACCTTTCTAACCAACCCGACGAAGTTTAGTAGAGTGAACGGAATATTGTACTTTTGCATTCTTTTTGAGTGTTCTAAATCATGCGTTAAAGAAGGGGGGAGGGAACGAAAGATCTCTAGCAGTACATTGGCATGTGACTCTCCAACGATCGGATTCCAAATTTTAAGCAGTGGTCCCTCCTGCCTCTCCACCCAAATACCTCCCTCATCCTACTCCAAGTACTGATCACGAGACATAAGAAGAAAGGGGACGAGGGTGTCATTCACAGTGAGTACGGGGCAGAGCACTCGAAGTTCATAGGTTTTATTGTTCACAAGCACCCGAAAATGAGTTGTTTTGGGGGTTTCCGCGCCTTATTTTGGTAATATGAACGGAAAATACGGAACACTACAGCATTTACGAAATTCTCTAACCCATGCTACGTAAGTTCTTTCTATGTTGCGTTATATAGAAACATGTGGCGTGTTGAAATGGGTATTTTATTTATAATTGTTACCTAAAGGTTACAAAGGCGTTACGACATCAATTTTGTCTGTCTGTGGCGGAATAGGAAAAGCAGCGACCTTGGTCTTCACTCAAAGTATCAACCTGCAACCAGAGATGCCATAAATTTATAATTAATTTTATGTTTGTCCAGGAACTGTTCAGCAGTTCTCAGAGCTAATGATAGGTGAGTCTGTTGTTTCTCCTCTCTGGTGACCAAAAGAACTTATTGCTACTCGTTTATTTTCGCGCAACGAAAAATTTATATGAGACAGTCCTATTTTTACTAAATTAGAAAATTTAAGTTTTTTAAAAAAATACACTCCGGAGCATGTGCTAGTAAATTCAAACAACTGAACTTGCAACATTCGGATTATGAGGCAAGAACGCAGACGCTGACTCGAAGGTCAGCGTGTAAACATTTCATGAAACAAGTAATGTTACTGAGCCTATCAGCGCCATGAAAGAAAAAATACCTAGCTTTTACACACATTCACTGAAATCCAATCCTTTCAACCTCTCAATACACTGTTTAGGTGAAACAAAACTCGAATACATGAATATTCTCTCTCACTACATGACGCAATCAGAAAAGATGGTTTCCAATTACTGATAAAAGAGCTCCATTTTCATACGTACACATTTTGAAATAACATTCAGCTACTCACATATCATATACAAAGACTAGTCACTGTCAAATACTGTTTTTTAGATTAGTATCACATGATAACTTTCTACTACCAGAAACAGATAAAACTTTATAAACACTAGAATTCGCCTAATCCTGGTAGTAAATTTTGTACTTCCCTTCTTAACAAATATTTCTTTTAGGTAATGCATATTGCAGTCTCTACATAACATTTGTAAGTGACCAAATAAATAAGTCTAGAAGTTTAAGAAATAAAGGTTTTGATACCGCATTCCTGTTTTACGTAGTTGTAAGACCAGGATAAAAATTTTGGTAAATCTTTACATTACCTACTTCTGAAACAGAGCATTGGAAACGCCTCGAAATGCTACGTTTTACGTTCCTACAGCGTGATACGAACTAGAATGCATGCAAAATACCAAAAGGAGACACTAATATGGAAGTTTTCATACAATACCGAGCCACACAAAACCCGTGTTTAAGATTGGTCCTTCTCTTATATAGCGGGACGGGCGTAAACAAATAGTGCTGTTACTACTCGTAAAATTCATTTTATTTATTTATAGTACGATATGCACTTCCAATTAGATGACTGTTTTTTCTGATGATTCGAGTCCCGAATGTGATACAACATTTTGGATGGGATAATGCGAGCCAAAGGATACCTATGTACAAGGTCTTTACACTCACATCGCCCTTTGATTCTGCATCAGATTAGGCAATCTATGTACAAAAATAGCAATATTGCATACTATTCAGTGCGTTCCTGTCTTCAATTTTAGGGTAGAAAGAATTCACGTTTTTCGCTGAAATTTTGCACGCACATAACAGAGATATGTAAAAATTAAATACGGCTAAGTGCATATTTTACAAACGTCTCGTCGTTTTTCGAAGCGAAAACTACGGAAGTGATATTTTTCTTATAGGAAATCAATGTTAAAATGCTCGCACACAGATAAAACTGAAAATGAACCAAATATTGCTGGGAGCCATTTACTACTGGATTTTCCGTACTCTACGACTTAGATAGGCACAACGCACCAATCGCGACCACCCTCTAACATACTAAGGGACATCCTTCAACACATTTCGTCATTTCAATAGCAGATTCTGCTGTTTAATATTCATTTTTCAGAAAATGTAAGTGGTGTATTTACATCGGGTTGAAGTATGTCCCCTATACTGAGTCAAAGTATATATGTGCCTATCTACATCCTGGAGTACGTGAAATCCAGTCCTAAATTGCTTCTACAAATATTTGGTTCATCTTTTTTTTTTTTTTCTGTCTCCGAGCATTTTAACATTGATTTCCAATTAGAAAAATATTGCTTTCGCCGATGAAACATTTGTCGAATATTTGTGTACTTCACCTGATTCAACTTTCACATATCTTCTTTATGATCTAGCAACATTTCAGGAAGAAAATAAAGATAGAATATTATGACAATACGGCCTTGTATCCATCTTGAATAAAGAAAAGCAGCTTTCTGACAAGGCTGATATACTTTAATAATATAAAGAAAGTAAAGTGTCCTTGTTTTTATCTTTTAAAAAAAAATCTTTCTATCCTAAAATTGGAATCAAAAAGGGGACAGGAGTCATGGAACGCACTATATAAGACACGTGATGGGTTTCACCTACTTTCGTGAAGAATTTAACGAATCATTCGTTAAAGAACGTAACGTATTTTAAAGTGCTTCAAGAAATAACGATTCATTCCAGTCTAACGAAGAGTGGTGAAACGAACCAAAGGAATAGCTACTATTAAAGACTTAAACGAGGTTGCTGCCTGTGCCAATGAACAAAAAATACTTTCTTTAAAAAAAAAATAAAAGAGCTATCTTTGGCAATTGTCTAGACATTCCCTCTTAGGCAAAATCATGGAGACACACACACAGTACCTTCTGCATTCATTGTCCTTTGACTCAAATCACATACGGCACTCTAAGCAACAGAAAAAAAAGGTACAATGTGTACTACACAAAAGAGAACGAGTTAACTATTATTAAACACGGGTCCTGTCCCGTGTGGCTAGAAATTACATGAGAACTTCCATATTAGACCCTGTTTTTGGTATTTCCCATGCATTCTGCCAGCTATCATGGCTACAGTGATGCCAAATGGAAGCATTTTGAGTCGTTTCCAGTTCTCTATGGCAGAAGACCTAATGTAAAAAAAAGTCTTACTCAATTTTTTATGTTGGATCACTCTAAAGAAACGCAACACTGTAAGAAAACACAATCGTGGTAATAATAATAGCAATTTTATAAAGTACACTTGAAAAATGCTACTTTATTAACAACCAACCCCCTTTATACATGTCCAGAAATGATAACTGGAGATTATTCGCAAAATATCAACATTCTAACTCTGCTGCTAATAGTCTTAATTATTAGAGGCAAGAACAATAACATGTCTTAATTGAGTATTTTTTCATAGTTAGGTTACAAGTTGCAACGCACAGTTTTAAATTGTTCCGTAATATAATCTGGGTGATTACTGTTCAGTTACATGGCTTGAACATAACCCTAACAGTCACATGGCTTGAATATAACCCTAACGTTCTAGAACAAAAAACAAATAAAGAAAAAAAAACAGTACACAGTAGCCTATAATAAACTAGCAATCTGTCAGTAGCTTCGTATGTAACTCAACATATTCGTTTCCAAATTAACATCAAACAAAAAGACAAAGGAATTCACATTATTCCTCAAATATTAAGATTAATAAATTATATCGACAAGAAGCTTTGAGTCATTTTTCATCATTTTCCACCACAATAGTGATACGGTATCAACTTTACGAATCTACACGATTGGATGTAGTCCATTTTAACTACAGAAACACACGTGGCCAACATCTTATCAATATTGAACCATATAGTGTGCAAAAGTATCACATTATAAAATGTCTTTTCGCTCACGAAAAAAAAAAAGTCTTTTGATTACCAGCATACATTTCACATATCTCTGTACATCTAGTTAAGACCTTATTAAAATACCACGGCTTCAAAAGAAAATTACCAACAGCGGTTCTTTTGAGACCTTGCACTTGATAAGTCCTTTATTACTGTTCCGAGTTGTTCAATATACAATGCAAGTGTAAAAATACTAACTTTATTGCGAAAAATGCGCAAATCTTCTGTACTAATTTACATACGAGTGCACAAAAAAATCAGATCAGCATAAGGTTATAGCAAACGACGTAAAAACCTCTGAAAATAGTAAGATCTATTTTAAGACGTTGAAAATGTTTGCCATCCTTTAGTTTTAAATTCAGGCTTATGTCAAACAACTTCCGCTTTTGTCGTGTGAATAGAAACTGCAATATCATATCGATTAACATTTCTATCCATACGCCTTTACAGAATGAGGCAGTCTTAAATAATCCAATTAGAATGTGAGTTGTGTTTTTTACATTACGTCGTTTACAAATCATATTTCCGTTTACTTTTCATTCCTTCTCTACTAAAACAAGAACGACCAACACTGTATGTAACTTTGGCAAAATAATTTCAATAGTTCTAAAATCATAATCATTTTAAATCACATCTACCTAACATCCCCTGATAGATGTCACGTACAAGTGCTTTAAAAAATGTACCGGTGTTATACACACTAGAATCACATCAGTGAAAGGATAACTAAGGTACCTACTTTAGTGTGTGCTCGCTTAATTCTAAGTTTTCAGTTTAGCTCACAACTTCGTAAATCGGCGTACATTAACGTGTAAAGCCGTATGGGCTTACTATAAGAAATTATATACAACTCGTAGGCCTTAAAACTTAAAATATACACAATAGCTTAATATACACATTTTTACACTATTTTCAACTGCAGTAATTCTCTGACGAGTGAGAATTAAGTTAATTGCGGTTAGGGCGAGCTGTTTGAACAATTGGTAGCTTTCTATTCGTCGAATTGGTAGCTTCTTCACACACATGTACCACAATACCGGGTTGATTTCCTGATGGTGGATGTAATTCGTGTGTTCCTCCTGGTGTTAAATTTGCAATGGCAGCTAACAAATCATAGTTGACCAACGGCTCTGCTTCATCTGCTGGCTCCCAGCCAACCGGCGGCGATGCCGGTGGAGATATAAGAAACTGCCGCTGAGGAGCCGGCGGGTGCAAGTGTTGATTATTTCCATCAATCGGAGATACCGGTTGGGCAAAGTAACAATTTATGATAGATTCTCCTACTTGAGCTTGATGCAAATGAATTCGCGCTTTTGCAGCAGCTGTTGGACAATCATAGTTCACTCGCATACGCCGGAAACTACGAAAATACTGGAATGTTGCTGGTTGCCCAAACTGAAGAAATACCATTTCAATCTTTTTCTTTTCTGCGTCATTCTTAAAGACAGATTTATCTAAATTTGTTACTATTAATGAAGTCGGAAGATCTTCATCACTAACCAAATCTGCTAAAGTACAAGAACCACCCGACATTTGACTATCATTCGCGTGAATTTCTAGTTCGTTGTAATTAGGATGTACATTTGGTAAACCATCTACTTCATTAATAATTATGTCTTCATCATTTGACATACACTCGTCCATGTCACAACACGCTCTTGAATCTTCCATCTGAACGAGATTCCCTTCACTAATAGAATTGCTATCCTGATTAGGAAACAAATCTTCTGCCATGATTGTCACTTTCCACTTATTGGTTTCTAATGTCACCTTAATTTACAATACAAACACCATTGTAGTCGATATTTTCTATATATGATTAGACAACTTGGCACGGTACACCACTTGGTTGGCTTGCGGTCTAAGTCAAGGTAATTACGAAAATAACCTATACAACGATTCTGAAGTGGACTTTACGGCTAGCTTTAGTGTACACCTCTATTGTAGTTTCTTTAAATGTGCATAGTAAAAAAAAAATGGTAAATTTTCGCTTTTTTACCAGATTTTACAACAGAATAATACGCCAAATATCCATCACAACACATTTGACTGCCTTCGGCTCGCTTATCGTTAGTCGCTACACCCCTTCGACAGCCTCACTTCTCCTCCTACACATACCTGCTGATGAAAAGCACAAGCAGCTCCTCCGCGAAAACAATATCGCACAGATCGAGCGCAATCTGCAACAATGCGCAACTACAGATGGATACCTTGAATTCATTGGCGTTAAAACCAGAGGGACAGGGGTACACTCAACAACTTGGATTCAAAATGCTATTTATTTCCTTACGGCATAAAGAATAATTTTATATCAAAAGCTGAAAGCACACTATTATCATTTTTAACAAAGTAAAATTTTGAACTAAAACAAGGAATAAAGGAATTGTTGGTATGGTGCAGAGCAGAATGAAGTAGAATAGAATATAGAATTCTAATTATCCCGCAAAGCTCAGTTGTAGGCTGTTCTTCACACTCAACTGTTATACAAAATATATGTATGCATAAAAGTTAACAGTGCAGAAATTTAAATTTTAGCACACACACAAGAATACAGCGTCCATTTGTAACCGTGTAATATCGTTTGTGACTGTTGTTTCAATCTTAAAGGTTACTGTCTCGGTAGAAGGAGCGCACACCGCGAGAGCAAAGCAGATTGAATGAACTGGATTGATATTCGCTAGTAGTTATCAGGATAAGATTCATATAAAAACACTTCTGCTGGAAGGATCCTACTAGAATCCAGACAATAGTTTTTATTCCAATACAAGATGAGAAGAATACACTTTTCCACAACACTGTAATATTTGAGATAATAGATTTGAATTGTCCAATATTAATATCGTCGAACAGGTAGTTAAACTATATCGAAAATGTACTGAAAGATATACTAATTCCACTTATAACGATGTTTGGTTTTCTTTTTGTACGAAGTCTCAGTACGCGTACGCCTTAATCTTCACTCACGAACTTACAACCTTATGGAGACGCTACTGGATACTGTCCGCATTCTGTTCAGACCTTTCTTCCTGCACTGACTTATCCATTAGAGTGCAGAAGATACGCATCCTTAATATAGTAACAATTTCTCCCTACATGAGCAACTTCCTTCCTTCTATGTTACTCGTTGGTAAGCTCTTAGGAGTGATTAGTGTGCCCCAATCCACGACTTACATACGTAGTGGCGCTACTACTAACCAACGCGACCTCACTAGAGCTGACGAAGAATTATATCCCAGGCGCTAACAGCAGCCAGTGGATAGTTTGCTAACTTCACAGCTGTAGAATACCAAAACTAGGTAATATGAGCATATAGAGGGTTATTCCTATCCTCTGTTTCCTCTGACTGTTCGACACCAACTCTCTCACTACTACACAGCCGATGCAATAAATTAAGGCGTGTGGTGAACTTCAAAGCATAATATCATTATCAGATTTTAATTGAATTTGAAAGTTCTAAGTATGGATCAGCACGAAACATTATCTTTTATTAATGGACCAAAATTATTAACACAATTCTTCCTTATAATTAGTTTTTTAATGCCAACTTTTCACCATGTGTGTTCGTCCCCTCTAGCGGCCTTCTGAATAAGTTTAGTTTCTGCCGCTTTAGCATGATTAAAAGCAAAATAAGTATATTTTATAATTAATTATTGGCGTAAATATTCACTTCTTGTCTATAACCTTTATACTCATAATATCTTTTTTAAAACAAATATAGATAACATATATACAAATGAGCAAACGCACAGAATATAAAAAGTTTATCGCGTGCCCTGTTTTTCATGTACAGGCGCTCCCTGTCACACATTACGATTAGGTAGATAATTAACCAAAAAGTTAATCCAAGCCGGATTATAAATTAAATAATAATCTTTTCAAAGCATGCTTTTCATTAAAAATAATAATAAAACAATTCGTACTAAAAGCTAAAAGAATAATTTTGTTTTTAAATAAAATTACTTTTAAAAACATGCAATCTATGCATGACTAAAAAGAAAAGCATGAGGCGTATTCTCATATATCACCATATTCTTCGCCCCCCCTCAGGCATGTACCCAGAACTTTATTTTGGAAGATGTCCAATGGATTCAGGGGGTGTTCAAGGTGTGTCTGGGCATGAAATGTATATTAAATATGTATGATTACGCCTGAAGTTATACTATTTTCCCATAAAATATTGAGAGCAACCCCCTAAATACGTGTCTGTCCCCTACTTCACTTTTTACTTAAGGTACTTTTGTGCTTATTTACTCAGAGCCACTGTTCAACGAAGTTTTTTTCTTTCTGATGTAGCCATTTTCATTGTACTGCTATTGTCTTCTCTTCCTAATTTATTCATGACAAAATGTATTTATGTCCGTGATTCCAAAAGGAGTTACAATAAAGTAGTAAAAGAAGTCAACTGTATCGCCATCGCCACTGTGTCCTGTGAAAGCTCTGAGGTGAAAGTGGTCCCAATCTGCGAAGTGGGACCTGGCAACAGTTTTGGTGATGACGTATGGGTTTGGTCAGAAAGTGTATTAAATACGTTTGACTAACAAAATATCATGTAAATAAATTATTTTTATTATATATTTATTCATATATTCAAGTCTTATGAACTTGAGGTAAAGCCACTTATTGGTAAATATTTTTCCACGCCCGGAAGTGCAATCCACAAAGTCGATTTTTTAAAGATGGTGGAAGGTGCTCAGAATGCTGTGGGAACTGTTGATTTTTTCATGTAATTGTTGATTGAACTAATTGACACTCAAAACGTAAGTGCCAAATAGTGCATGCTTGTTGGTGCCGAATAGACAAATGTGCGAAGAGATCAACAAGTGTTCAAAATTAGAGTACTTTTCAAAATAATGCACAGGGACATTTTACGTCGTTAGTTCAGGTCAGTGGAATTTAGGTTACCTTAATTAGGTTTGTAGGTAAACAGCAAATTCTTGTATATTTAATCTTTTTAAAATTGATTTAGTAAATTACATTGGTTCAAATACTATTCTAATCTGAGATTTGTCGATTTAGTTCAATATCTCAAATTAAATATGTCTCGCCCTGATTTCTTTCATCCAAGACTAAATACAGTACTCAGGTTTGGAAATATTTGTGTGTGTAATGAGAGTAGCGAAACAATATATAACTGTGTTTCTTAAGTAATTTAGTGTGCGTATCATCCTATATGCGTAGATCAGATGAGTTTTTTATTTGAAAAAGTTTTAAACTTACCTTTGAAATCGAGTTGGGAAGGTCGCTGCCAAGGGATTATTGGGCTAAATTTTGCTAACACAACATCCTCATACTATCATGTTTTCTTGGTGTTTCGTTAGTCATGAGGCGAATATCGAGCTTGTACGTACACCACTACTTTCCCCCTTGTATGGTCAGTCTAACGAAGGGGTTCGGTTTACACCAGAGGAAGTTAAATTTACAGGAGAAAGGTTATGTTACGAAGGTGTGTAGGAGTATTGAAACGCAAATTAAAGTAACTTCTAAAGTCATGATCCAGTGTTATCAGGGTGAAATGCGTAGATATACGTGGGAATATATATGCATCCGCCATAGGTGCAGGTGTGTGCCATTTTTTTTTCACGGGCTAATTGACCGGCTCCGAGAGTGAAAATTGTAAAGATACATGACCCCACCTAACCATACCCAACCTCCACGTTTCAGTGGTCACTAATGTAAGACGAAATTGGGTAAATTAAATTACAATAGGGGAAGAGTTATTCATAAGAGAAATGTTCGCTATGCCATTAATAAGTAAGTAACGCTATTAGTATTCTTCCGCGTGTCACCATATCCGAATGGACTGGAGTGCGTATTTTCCGAATTCTTGTGGGGGTTGTCATACTGTTTTCTGGATAGTTACATGTCTGTGCGTATGGAAGTAACAGTGACAGCTTTTAAGAACGAGTGATATAGCCCGTATAACATTGGTCAATAGGGTGGTGTCCTCTGGTGTAAATAAAGTAAACCTTAACCTAACAAAGTAAGGGCAAAACATGGGATGGATCCCAAGATATTGCAAGATGAATAAAATGAATATGAACGAAACAGCACTACTATGGTTTACGACCGTTCCGTAACGCGCAAGCTACACATTTGGTGGGAAATAGCTGGAGGAACAAAATGGAATGTTAAGCACTGTCAAACTAACCTAACCTTGCTGAACTTCGTGCAACGAGCGTAACCTAACGAATTTGTTACAAAATTTTAGCCCGAAAGTTAAATAGAGCGTACAGGACCCGTGCTTACCCTAATCTTGTATATAGCCTAAAAGGCTATTCAGAAGGCAGGTCATGCTAACCGAACATAATATAATCTCAGCAAAAGTAACGTCAGCTCACCAAATCTAACGAATCTGAAACAAAAATGTTGAAGGGACTAAATTGAGTCGAAGAACGCGAGTACATGCATCATGTTACCTACCCTGGAATAAAGCTCCGAGGCCCACAACGCATTATTTAAGTTATAATTGGAAAAACACAAGCAATAGAAATGAAGCAAGTACGCTGTATCAACAATGGGTTGAAGCCTGATATCAAAATTTTTCAGTTTTTTTGTCGAACTGGAAATGTTTAAAGAAATTTAAAGATTTGTGGGCCTCGGAGGCCTGGTAATGCTAAGGTGAAATATTCGGTTATCCTCGTGGATCAGAACTCATCTGATTCAGGCTTTTGCTCATCTCGGCCTGTGCCAAAATTGTGTGAAGCTCATAATAAAATTCAGAAGTCAAATATTTGTTCGTTTCACTTATAGGGTGTAAAAAATGTTCTTAACGAAAAAAAATAGTCAAGTCCTGAACGAAAGCTGATATCCCATTTATTCAAAAAGAATAGTACAAGACACCTACTGGAGTTTATAAAGTTGGATTGGCCTCTATTCAAACCCTGGGACATTTTCATTTGGAGGACGAAGTGTAGGAACGCTGAGCTGAACTGCCGGCCAAAGTATTCACGTTAGTGGTGGTTAATTTTGTATGTCGCCATAATCACGTGATTTTCTGTGACAGGTCGCAGTTCGATCACCCCATTTCATTTTATTTTATTGCGACCATAATATTTGCTGTCATTCGGGACTTAACGACAATTTCTTTCCGTGAAGTCGTAGGTTGACGATAAGCGGATACTTGAAATGTCGTCCTTTGACAAGATAATAAAATTGAAATGCGAGAAGATATGGGACTCTTACTTTTTCCATTTAACTGTATCTTTCGTTGTGATTGCGAAACGAAAGATAGGTGGATGTAACAAATATGTATAAAAAAGGAAATGTAATTGATATAACCCGTCAGTCATGATTACTTTCAGTTTACAAACATCCTATAACAAGCCCATGAGCACTTACATTTGTACTGTAATTCTGTGGAATGTCTCCACATATTAAAATTTTTATCTTATCGTTGGTATTTCCCTCCCTCCCTCTCAGGCCCGTTTGAGTAGAAGTTTGTTCTACAGGAAGAATTTAAAATATCACTGCACGTTGTACTTTTTCTCTCTCCTTGTAAGTGAAAACAGATTTGGATGTCGGATCAAGGCAAGGCTCTTTGAAAACATCAAGGCTGTTTAGGGATCGGCCCCCGAGATCTAATTTTTTTTTAGAAAGGTATCTAGTTGCCAAAAATTTACTATCCTGAAATTCAGTAAAAGAAAAAAAAAATAAATAAATAAAAAGGTTGTGAAAGTGTCTGAGATTGAAACCATCAAATATGCAGTTAAATATTTTAAATATAAGAAGTAAAAGTAGGACAAATCAGCGTACGACTTGACTTTTAAGCCGGCCACAGAGCATGACCATAACAAGCTCGACTGTCTCGCCCAAAACAGGACAAATGGCCACCCTTTTAAGTCCATTTTCCTACACTGTGTAAGTGTTGTTTAAAAACCAGGGTTTGTTAAGGTGGTCCCAGCTCAATAAAACTCAGTGGGGTTTTTCGGGTCGGACCCACTTTGTTTTGAAATTATTACTTAAATAACGGCACTTCACAATTGCATTTTAGATTGTTAGAATGTAATCACGACTGTCATCATAGAATAATAGAATAGAATACTAGAATAATATTACTATCTAAAATCTACAACACTTTACTTTACACCTTTGTGATATTGAAATACATGTTTGTCTCGTGTCTTCGGAACTATTTTTCTTATGATCCCTGATCTAAAGGACAAACCGCTTCAGTCATAAGTCATCAGTTCCAACCCACTTTTAAGCTGCTAAAGAATGGGAAACTATATTGCCAAACTAAATCACAGGAATGGACTACCCCTTCTCCCTAGTTTTAAGTCCCTTACAGACTGAGGGAAAACCCTGGAAAACCTCAGTCGGAATAGTTGGTCGTGGGGCTCGAACCCCGGTACCTATCAATTGCCGATCTGAAATTCGCGACGTTACCGCCTGGACCACAAGGACTGGGTACTCCGTCCGTTGTGATCAGGTGGTTGGTGTTTTGGCGGCCGTGTGACACAGGGAAGGTTGAGCAGCAATTCGGGCCGTGCTGGTTCAGTGGTATTGCGCTTACCTTTGATGCTAGGGGTCGTTGGTTCGATCCCGGCTTGTGTCATGTGAACTTAGTGATGAACAAACACCTTGTGCATGGGTTTTCTCGTGGTTCTCCCGTTTCCACCCATTTTCCTCATTCCACCAATTCTCCCATCATCAAGTATTCGGACTGAGTCCCCGGCGTCGGGAAGTGGCGCTCCCATCGCCCAGTCAGTTCTACTGGCTGCAATCAGCCCTGACAGCTGTTAACATCGTTGCTGCCTATGGGAAGTCCAACAGCAGGGCCAAAGTGCTTCTCTGTTGAGAATTTTTACTTCCCACTTGCGTAGGGGATTGGCGACCTCATCGCAGGTCTACGGACCGCAACGTGATGAAACCATCACATAGCCCGAGCAGCAGACCATCGCTGCTCGTATACGGCGTAGGGAATTGGCGACCCCATCGTCCGGCCGGCTTCTGCTGGTTGCAATCAGCCAACAACGGCGTAGGGAATTGGCGACCCCATCGTCCAGCTGGCTTCTGCTGGCTGCAATCAGCCCTCGCAGCTAAACACCTACGCTGCTTGAAAGGAGGACCAGCAGAGAGGATTTCATTTACATTCACCCCATTTTTCATCCATTGATGACTCATTATTTCATCTCCTCTTGTGCTGCGACTTGCACCTCCACGCTATGCTCAAGGATGTGACAGGATGTACTTTCATTGACGCTGGCCCCTGGGACCTGAGGAAAGGGGGCGGAACCATTGGATAGCGCCTAGTTCTTAACAGCAGATTCTTGGATGGTCTAGCTCGTTGAGACTGGGAAGTGCGCCATTGGGGAGCTCTTCGGACCTTTGGTCTCGCCAACACTCGGGGGAGTGGGTGTCCCAAGTATCCATCAGTCGGGAGTACAAGTGATTTCGACGCCAAGTCATTGGACTTCGCCTCGGTTTCCAGCTTGCTGACAAGGGTGATGAGGGTAGTACCCGGCAGCCTCGTTGGCTCCTCAGAACGAAGACGGAGAAGTGTGGGCATTTACGGCTTTCATTATTCATGGCTCCACCACACCCTAATAAGTCACCTTCGGAGAAAGAGACAGAATGAAGATAAAGTCACTGATGTAAGCAAGAAGGCGCATACAGCTAGCGAATCAACCAGTGACAAAGAAGCTAAAATAGAAGTAGAGGAACAGACAAGTATCGTACCGAATATCACTCGATATCTTGTAATTAAAGTTAAGAATGAGACAGAACATCCAGGTGGTTTGAAGGGATTATCCCCTTTCATCATACAAAGGCAACTTGCTCATGTTGCCGGTGCACTGAAAAATGTTAAAAAGCTTCGCAACGGCACACTCTTAGTGGAGACGTCTAGCGATAAACAACCAATCTCCTGAAATTGAAGTCACTAGGTCAATTTGAAGTTCATGTTGAACCACACCGTCAACTGAACTTTACTCAGGGCGTAATATCTTGTTGGGATTTGCAAGATGTCCCTGAAGAGGAGATTAAGAATGAACTTGCCAGCCAAGGTGTCGTTAATGCTAGACGAATTAAAACTCGAAAGAGTGGCGAACTCCAACCCACGAGCTCGCTAATTTTGACGTTTGCCATGCCACAGCTTCCCAGGGACGTGAAGGCAGCTTTCTATTGCTTACCTGTCCGTCCGTATATACCGAGTCCGCTCCGCTGCTTTAAATGTCAGCACTATGGACACACCAGCACGTCGTGTAAGGCGACCTCTGCTGTATGTGCAATATGCGGTACCAGTAGCCATGGTGCGGATCCTTGCACGTCACTGAAACCTCAGTGTGTTAACTGCAAGGGTGATCACACGGCCTGGTCGCGTGACTGTACGGTATTTAAAGAGGAAAAACGAATTCGAGAGCTGATGGTTATTGAGAAAATATCTGCAGGTGATGCAAAACGTCGAGTACGAGAGTCTCAACGCACCCTTCCATCTGGTGCGTTTTCTACGGTCGCGGCAAGACTACCAGTTAAAACTGTCTCGGTTGGCACCCAGACAGTTTCTGTGTCAATTCAAACTGAGCGACCTAAAGGTGAAAAGTCTCCTACACAACGCCAAGCCTCAACATCTCCTCAAGCTACGCCGAGGCCTACTGAGAGACGAATGTCTCCTGTGCAGTCTCTTAGGACTCCACGGGCTGTTTCTACTCTTCGTTCCCGTAACTTGCACGAACTAGTCGTATGTCACCACTAGCGACTAGCATCAAGCGTCTTACCACTGTTCTTGCCACTCAGCTAGCACATCAAAATTCTCCACCTGTCCTTAATGCGCCGAGTTCATCCCTCAAATCAGATATGATTGAGGATGATCTGATGGACTCGGAGTATACTGTAGTCGGAAAGGGAGGGAAATTTAATAAACCTCGACTGAAAAGGTAATATTTTTATTAATCTTCATCCCAGTGGCTATGCTCCAATGGAATCTTAACGGATTTCATTCCCACTATGAAGAACTGCAAGTCTTGTTATCAGATCTTTCCCCTGTTGTCGTTTGCTTTCAGGAAACCAAGCTTAAAACAACTGAATCTGTGATATTGAAGGACTATACACTCTATCGCACAGATTTTCCCACGGATGGTCGCGCATATGGCGGTGTTGCAATTGGTGTTGTTGATACGCTGTATTCAACACCTGTCCACATTGCTACGAACCTACAGGCGGTTGCTGCTCGCGTCCACCTTGAGCAGCATGTTACAATCCTGAATTTATATATCACAAGGGAACAAGACTTTACGCTCCTTGACCTTCAGAATCTCTTGCAGCAGTTACCCCAACCTATAATTTTAGTTGGCGATTTTAATTCCTATAATGTTATTTGGGGTAGTGTTCGTACAGATGTCCGCGGTCGAATAGTTGAATCGTTTATTGACGCTTCAAACTTAGTATTATTAAATACTGGTGCTAACACGCATTTTAGTTTGGCAAGTGGCACATACTCAGCGATAGATCTGTCTGCAGTGCAGTTGTTGCACCCATGCTGGCATGGCGTGTACATGACGATCTATGTGGTAGTGACCACTTCCCAGTTATTTTAGAGTTTTTAAACCTTTATAAAGCACCACGCAAATTACCGCATTGGCATCAGAATCGTGCTGACTGGACTAAATATGCAACTCGTGTCCAACTAGTTGATGAAGGAGATTTGCCCTTGAATGGTTCGGTTGAGTACTTGAACCGTGAAATTTTGCGAGCTGCCAGATGTTCCATCCCTCAGTCTGGCCGAACGCCACGTCGGCGTTCTGTTCCCTGGTGGAACGATGAGCTCGAAGTAGCGCGGCGACGGCGCAGTCGCGCTCTACGGGTGTTCAACCGATATCCTACAGCGGCGAATTTGAATGCAGTTCGACAGTCACAAGCTTATATTCGACGTCTCATGAAACAAACTCGGCGTGCATCATTTCGTGAATACGTATCGTCCATTAATTCACAAACGCCAATTCGAGACGTGTGGGAACGGGTCAGACGTTTGCAAGGAAATTGTCGCTCCGAGCCACTAACTGCTCTGAAGCAGAACAATGTCTTGCAGACTGACCCAGAAGCTATAGCTAATCTTCTTGGAGCAGCCTTCGCAGCGATATCCAGCTCTCAGCACTATAGTGCTAACTTCGTAAACATTAAACTACAGGCAGAGATAATACCTCTACGGTTTCACTCTAATAATTTAGAACAACATAATGTCTCTTTCACCGAGTGGGAACTTGAAACTGC
Organism: Lepisma saccharinum; assembly: GCA_022664845.1. Lineage (NCBI taxonomy): Eukaryota > Metazoa > Arthropoda > Insecta > Zygentoma > Lepismatidae > Lepisma > Lepisma saccharinum. The sequence goes on along the minus strand of JAGDQP010005422.1, from coordinate 18,681 downwards.
CTTGCGGGATGTTAGAAACACATCCCCTGGACTGGATGATATTCATTATGAAATGCTGCGACACCTTCCCTCCCAAGGAAAGGTCTTCTTGCTAAATCTCTATAATCAGCTCTGGAGGACTGATAGCTTCACTGCTAGTTGGCGAGAAGGCATTGTAATTCCGATTCTGAAACCTGACAAAGATAAACTGAACCCCACAAGTTACCGGCTCATTGCTCTCACTAGCTGCGTATGCAAGCTTTTTGAGAGAACGATAAACCGACGCCTAATGTGGTACTTGGAGCATAACAACTTGCTTTCTAATGATCAGTGTGGGTTTCGCCAGTATCGATCAACTGTCGACCATCTTGTCAGGTTAGAGTCTATTGTTCAGAATGCATTCCTCCGGAATGAACATGTTCTTACTGTGTTCTTCGATTTAGAGAAGGCCTATGATACCACCTGGAGATGTGGGATACTACGCAAGCTTCATGATTGGGGCATAAGGGGCCACATGGCCCATTTTATATCAAATTTTCTTAGCGATCGCTATTTTCGTGTCCGTGTTGGTGATCGTTTCTCAGAGCGTTATTTACAGGAGAATGGCGTACCTCAAGGGAGTGTGCTGAGCGTAACACTGTTCGCTATTGCAGTGAATAGTGTTATGGCTTGTATTCGCCCTCCTGTACAAGGTTTTTTATATGTCGACGACTTGACGATTGTTTGTAAATCTGCGAATATCAACCTCGCAGCCCGGCAGATCCAGTTGACGCTGAACCGTCTTGTTGATTGGTCACACCAGACTGGTTTTCGTTTTTCACCAACGAAGACAGTCTGTGTCCACTTCTGCCGTAAACGAACTTGTTTCGTTGACCCGGATCTCTTTCTTGGAGACAGACAACTCCAGTTCGTCGAGGAGGTACGATACCTCGGTTTATTATTTGATACCAAGTTAAATTGGCGTAGTCACCTTCGCCAAATTAAAATTTCCTGTACGAGAGCTCTGAATTTAGTGCGTGTTTTAAGTCATCCCACTTGGGGTACTGATCGTACAACCTTGTTGCGCCTTTATCGCGCACTCATTTTATCTAAGCTTACCTATGGTTGTCACGCTTATTCCTCTGCACGGTTTTCAGCGTTACATACGCTGGATAGTGTCCATCATGCTGGAATTCGACTCTCCACTGGCGCGTATCGCACAAGTCCTGTCACAAGTCTTTGTGTTGATGCCGTTGAGCCACCGCTCGAGATTCATAGGATGTACTATGTGCTGGGCTATTTTGCTAAGATGATATCTTTGGCAAGGCACCCAGCACATAACTTAGTGGTATACCCAGTCCAACGAGCCCTATATGATCTCCGTGGTCACGCTACCCGACCACTTGGCATCCGAGCATCAGAGTTGTTGGAGAATCTGAATGCAGACCGCCCAACTGTCTGTCCTGTCCGTTTTAGTCTCCGTCCGCCGTGGACACTTGCCCGCCCACGGATTGATCTTTCTTTGTCACACTTCAAGAAATTGGAGACCTCCATGATTGAATTCCAGCAACGTTTTCTTGCGTTGCAGAGTCAGTACCCACGTTTTATCTCTGTTTTTACCGATGGATCCAAATCAGATGAATCTGTTGGATGCGCGTTTGTTGTAGAAGGGAAAGCCCGTCAATTTTGTCTTAATCCCAAAGCCAGTATTTTTACTGCTGAGCTATATGCTCTTTTAAAGGCTTTGGATTTTAGTCTTGTTCATGGTTTCAACCGCATCCTTGTTTGTACAGATTCGAAGTGTGTTGTTCAAAGCCTGGACAATATGTATTCGAAACATCCGCTCGTGCAAGATATTCTATGTAAGACACACGCCATCTGCTCTGCCAGTGGTGAGGTTGTCTTTTCGTGGATACCTGGCGTGAATTGGCAGACGAAGCTGCTCGTGATGCCTCTTTAGGAGCTAACATTGATATTCCACATGTCCCATTTCAGGACATGATGATATATTATAAGCAAGTTACACGGAATGAATGGCAGCGACGATGGGATGACGTAGCTGTGAATAAATTGAAAGAAATTAAGGTAACTGTTGCTCATGGAAATCATCTTGCCGCGATAGTAGGCTAGAAGAAGTCCTTTTATGTCGCCTACGTATAGGCCACAGTCGCCTAACACACGGATATCTGTTACGACGATTGGATCCACCACGTCATAATTGCAATGTGGTTTTAAGTATTCGTCACGTGCTTTTAGATTGTCCCGGATATAATCATCTCAGACAACGTTATAACATCCCCAATGACATGGCGTCATTGTTAGGGGATGCACCAGGTATGTTGCGAAGCGTTATTAGGTATGTTCGTGAGACAGGTTTATCTCCGTCTCTCTGAGATGATTATGTCCCATAGCTGTTAAGCTTTATGTAGTATTATTTTATTTTTGCGAAGGCCTATTTACAGCCTTCACGTTTTTATCTTTTCTGCTAAAGACCATATACATCTTTAGTTTTTACTACGATTTTATTTTTCTGAAGAGCTTAGATCTTCAGCTTTTATATGCTTTTATCATTTTAGTTAACAGCTATTTTTAGACGTGACAAAGATAAGGGGCTTCTAAGAAATTAATTCATAGTTCTGCTAGTCACTCCCTTAAGCTTGAATACAAATTAATATTCTAAGGATGGATGAATAAAGTTTTGGAGTTAGAAACAAGAACATCACTTACTTGAGCCTAAGTAGGGTGTCTACAGACCCAGAAAGTCACAGATGTCGCGGAATGAGAGTTAGGCCACGGGAAAGTCTCGTATTTTATTACTTGGTCCGGGAATACTTTGTTTAGAACTGTCGTGAATGTTTCATTTTGCGCCGAGGGTGTCTGTTGCTAACGTTCTTCCGCGTAGAAAGGGAGAGCGTTTATTTCCTCCTATTGGTCAGTCGCATGGAACCAGAACCAGTGATAAAAAAATAGCTTCCTTCACGGGTTGCCAACCATGTAGTAGCCAGAAGCGTCAAGCAAAGACTCGTTAAGCTTATGAAAAAGAGGGTGGGAGGTTACCATTGTGGGGCTGTCAGGGTCCCTGAAAAGTTTCCAAATTTCGTTGTCTTTCTAGTAGACACCCTGCTAAGAGACTATTGTGGAGAACCCTACTAGGAATAACTTTTAGCGAGATCGTTGAAATTTCCAGTAAATTTTCTTCATACGTGTGACCTGACCAGTGCATCAAGATGGTTTTAGAAAATTTTTGTAAGAAAAAAAAAACACTGTTCAATAAAATGATTTCCAGGTCTATTGCGTCACAATTTGTACCTAGAAAAGGGGGAATAAAAGAATTGAGCTACATCCTTTTGATTGAAAAAAAAAAAGAGGGAAATAGTAGCTAATACAGAAATACTCAATACAAAGTGATCAAGCTGAAGGTCAAATAACATATTTACGAGTCTGCTAACAACAGTTAAAAGATGGTTTGACTTAACAACTGCTTTCTTACAAGTATGTTTTCACACATTAACCATTTTTCGTAGTTTGTCACATTCAACTAGTAAATAACATTTTATACCCTGTATGTTAGTGTTATGCAGTGTTGTATTATTTTTAATGCAAATCCTTACTTTTTTTTTCTTTTTCAGTTTGTGCGAAAAGGAGCAGGATGACAGTTATATTGTCATGAGTAGTTAATAGAGAACATAGTATGGTGAGTATTTAGATCTTATGAAAAGATATTTTGTGGATTCCTTTTATACATTGAAACTAACAGAATGGTGTGTATAGCTTAATACTTTAGGTAGCCTTTTTAATTATGTTGAGACCTTCTATCCCTAACTAACTTTATGCCTTACGGAACTCCCACGTTTATCGCCGCAGTAACAAATGTTCGCTATTGGATTCTATCCTTGGCAACATGAAGACAGTTTTTCCTCTTAAACATGTACCTCTCGAAGGTCTCATTTAATATTGTGCTTCAAACGACGTCTGGGTCTTCTCAACGGCCTCTTTCCCTCCGGCTTACCAACCAAGTTGGATCTTCATTTTTCCCTCATCCGAAGGCCTGCCCATCTGAGCCTTCGTGATTTCATTATTCTTATAATGTCGAATGAATCATGCAGTCTGTGGAGACCTTCATTATGCAGTCTCCTCCATTCCCCAGTCATCTCGTCGCGTTTCGGCCCGTATAACTTTCTTAAACCCTTATTGTCAAACACACGTAATTTATGAACTACCAGGGTCGTACTCCAACTTTCGCAACTGTAAAATATTACTGGCAGAATAAACGTTCTGTATATTTTCAATTTCCTTGATATTAATGTCAATGTTAGGAGTTTCTGGACTGAAAAGTACGCTTACTGAGTTTATATACACTAGACTCTCGCTAATCCGGCCATTCCTTGCACATATGGGTGCCGAATCCGCGGAAGTGCCGGATTATTGAGAGGGTCAGAAATTACTAGTTTAAACATATAGGGACTATACAGGCTGTACTTTATTAAATCCAAAAACATAGAATGTACTGAACTTTACTGTAAGAAAGTCACAATTTCAAATATGTATGTATAGCATTGTTTAACATTTTTAACTAACAACATTGTTGCACACGATAATTCATTGTTTTGTGCGTCATTTCTGCTTGAGCCACTAGAGGCCGGACTACTGAGGGTCTGGTTACCGAGAGTCTAGTGTACTATACTTTATTACAAAAACCGCACAGTAAGTTTAACAGTTTGTGCTCTGTTATCACTTTAAGACAAACAGTAATAAAACGTTATGAGAGTAATTAAGCACCAGAAGCTTAGAGACACGTTCTTTAGCTTTGCCAATCACGTTTTAGAAATTTTTCACTTTCCGAAAATAAACAAATTTTAACCAATCAAGAGGTCGTAAAGAGTTTACTTGTTCAGGCCTTAACACAGACCACACACCCTGTAGTCAACTACAGCGCTATCTCAAGCTTGTAGCACAAATACTACCTAAAAAGGAAACTTGAGTCGAGGCGCATTACAGTATTAAAAAAATTAAAAGTAATAAAAATCAGAAACTGTGATTGGTTGAAATTTGTTTAGTGTCGGAAAGTGAACGATCTTTGGAACGTGATTGGCGGAAGATGGAGAAAGTGTCTGTAATCTTCTGATTCATCATTATGAATTCACATAACATTGATTGAGGTTTGTCTAGAGATGATGTTGATAGAACACTCAAACATATGTCGTTAACCCTTCGTTAAATTCATCGAAATATGAGTTCCCTCCTTAATCGCAGAGAAGAGGGTACTGAAAAGCATAGTTCAATGCTATCAATACAGCTCATGTACAGGGTACCTGTAACGTGCATTTACATGGTACATGAAAAGTACGTGCACCGTTCAGAAGGAACGTACGTATTCAGCTAATAAGTAACTTACATTTGCATGGACGCTATAATGTGCATGTACAGTGAACTGCAAAAGTACATGTACCGTTAACCTGAAACATGCCTGATACAATGGGAACGGTGCACCTATACCGTACATGTTCAGTGTACTGTCACAGGCGTAAAAGCTTTTTTTTCTGCTGTAAGTGCACTGTACAGGCATGTTACAGCCTCTTTAGGTCTAAAACACCTGTGCAGGTACTCTGTAAAACGCATTTCAGGTACAAAAAAGGTACGATACAGTGTTCCATTTTCAGGCGTTTACATGCGCATTTTTTTCATCTGTGTATTTAATGCTCAGGCCGGGATAGGGAAAAGGAAAGGAGTCCGCCTGTTTGAAGGTACCATTCCGACATTTGCCTGGTGTGACAGGAAACCCCCTGGAAAACTCCAGTCAGAATGGGCGGCCGATGGGATTGATCTTAGGACCACCTAATGCAAGGTCAACCCTCTACTACTGAACTACGGCCGCTTTCCATGTTGAGGAGTTCCTTTATATTAATACCGCCCCAGAGCAACAGGTTCAGCTGAGGCTCAGGAAATTCTGCATATACACGAAGTTGGCCGAGCCGTATGAGTTAAGTGGTTAGAATATCCTATCCACAACTGGGGGACCAGGGTTCGGATCCCGGTAAGGGCAGTGGCTTATTTTTGTGTGTATTTAAAGTCACAGTGTATAAGGTCTGTGTAATGCAAATAAACAACAATTAACAGATCAAACATACCTAAATATCTGCCCTCGGCAATGCTGTACTAAAATGTGCTAAGCTTTTCTGTAATAAACGTGTCGGTGGATAAGATGCATATTAGCCCAATAACTTTCTACATTTTCACATATTTTCTTGTACATTCACACGTGAACTTCGCTCTCTTCCTCTCTACTTGAAAAAGTGTGAATACACGAAATATAGTGACTTTTTTTATGTGTACATGTGAAAATGTGTGATCTAATACGTTAGTAAGCTGTAAGTAATCCTTTTTTCTCCTTCATTTGTCTTAAATTTACCTTATATATATATATATGCGCGCCTTCCGTACCAATATGTGACAGTAATATTCTGAATCGCGCATTCTAATAATATACTAGTCAAAACAAATAATCTAAAGTGGACGTTCTGTTAACACTCACCACCTCTCTGATGTTATATTTTAAACATAATAATTACTTAAGTCCTGAAAACATTGTATGAATACATACAAAAACTGATTTATTTTAATGTAATTATTTTATCTAATTATGTATACTTGGCGAAATAAGCCTACATTACGCCACAGAAGCGGGCACAAACACAAAAGAGAACCGCACTAGTCTAGAACACGAAGCATGCAGGGAAGAAGTGCCAAAACGCAGAGAAGTTGGCTAAAACACGAAGAAAGTTGGAATTGAGCTCGATCGACGCCTTACGTTTCAACCTCATCTTCTAGCAACAGCTAAGCGTGCACTTTCACGCACTCTTGCATTATATCCCATGCTCCGTAGTTCTACGTTCAACCCTTTTCGGTGGTGGATGGCCCCGTTGTTTATTATTTTTGAGATACTGATACACCGTCCAGTCTTCACTGGGTTCTTGTCTGACTATCCGAATGAGGGACTATTTTATCCCAGGAGAATACATCGTCGTGATTTTTTAACAAGATCTCACTTGATTGGTTGACTAGAGCCTCCTGGAGGCGTTGGTTGTAAGTTTCAGCAGCAGAGGTGGTGGAATTCAGAAGTTTGGATAGTTTTTTTTTCACATTCACTGATAATTTCAAAATCAATAGTTTTTCCACCACCATACATCATAGGCATGAAAGATGGCATCCCTTGATAAGCCCTGTTTCTGGGGGTAAGAATTGGGAACATAGTGACAAATGCCTTAATTTAGTTACCAAGACGTGAAAAGACTGTTTTTCATTATCAGAGTATACAAGTTGTTCCTTCTATTCCCTAAACGAGAAACTTCTTCATGAAGTGCAAAATTTCTTAGATGACCCTGTTTTTAAAATTCCAGAACTTACAGATACAGGGTGTGGTCTCGCGGACTGCTGATGTGGAAGAAATGGGAAGGATACAGGAACACACAGGAGAAGGTGGTTGTGGAGTGGGAGTCGAGAAGGAGGGAGGGAGGTACAGGGACTGAAATTTTCAGTTACAGAAGAAGCGAAGCATAGTGGTAATATATAGCGTGTTTTATATATTTACACGCTAGCGGCCATAATTTTGAAGATATTTGAACCAAATTTTAATATGTTGTTTCTACGCTTAATCGCTTAATATCTCGGCTAAGTTCGTTAATGAGCAAAATCGGCCTAAGGGGTGGTTGGGGGAGGGGGTTGAAATTTTGAAAAAAAAAATATATCAGCCCCTATGGAGTTTAGAGGGAAACTTTGTCTGCATAAATTATAGTACTCCCTAAGAAGTTTACGGTGACACCAACGATTGAGGGGTTGTGGGGGTACGAGTGAGGGGGGGAGTGGAAATCCGAAATTTTTTAAACCATATCTTATGGGGTAACGTTGAAAAGCTCTTGATGATTAATCTATAAATCAATAACTAGTTTGTCAATAGCGCTCATATTTCGTTAAGGGTATATAAGGTGGCGGGTTTCATTGAACCTGTTAATTTCAATTGGAATATCACTGCATTCAGTTCTAATAAAAAAAAGTTTGCACGGTAATTAGTTAACCTATTAAGGTAATTAGTTACCATATTTATAATTTTATAATGAAAATAAAATGATAAAAGTATATTTACTTAGTGTTTTTATTCTGCACTTACCCCAATAAATTCAATCAAAAACAATTAGAAATCTACCTCGACCTGTAGGCCTGCCGAAAAGATTTTTTTTGTATCGTTTCTAACTGCCTTGCTGTCTTTGTACAAAACAAGAGAAAACAGGACTATCCAAGCACACATTAAAATACATTGATATCTTTTATATTAAAGAATCTCGAACAGTGCAAAAAGAAACATTAGGGGATCATTTACTATATTACAGTCTGAAAGATTGTTTAATGGTAATGGTTCCATTTTGGTAGATGATGATGGCGACCACTCTTGAAAACCAGTGCAAAAGTCTGTGCACCAGAACATACAAAGATTACTTTGATTTGTTTATGCTCAGTCGTTACCAGATGACATTCAAGTGAGTCGTTAGTTTGCTCCCAGTTTCTGGCCAGAATAGGGTATGGGAAATGATGGTAGAAAGTTTGGAGGTACCTAGTTTTGTCTGGTGTGATAACTACAGCTGCACTAGAAAAATCGAACGTAAGATTGTGACATGCGGTGCGGTCAAAATATAAAGATATTAAAAAAAAAAAAAAAAATGTTGACAACGTTTTTAATTTCATTGTCCATCCTTTCGTTGTGAAACTTTGTGACACCAACCAATGACAGTTTTAATACGAGTCGTTTAAACAACCTGATAAAGCGCGGTTGGATCAAGTGAAAAGGTGTTATTGAGTGGCAGGTACGTTTTTTAATCAACGAGTTGAGAATGTTTATTTTATCCAATCTCTCTGCAATGACCATTCTCCAATTTCTCCCCCTTCACTAGAGTTTAGTGTGTGACACAACCATTGCGTATTCAGTAGGCTTTGGAGCTACCATAATTTTTAAACTTTTTACTTTTTATTTATTTATTTAGGATTGTTTGTTGTAGTTGTTCCGCGTTTGGCTCGACTGTATTCAAGGTACTGAAAATATTAAATAATAATAGCAAAATAAAGTTTTGGTGCTATTATTTTCTCTTGTAATTAACTAAAACAGACTTGTAACACTGTATGCATTATGTTGAACAATTGCCTTCTTTTTTTTTTTAAATTAAGCTGTTAGTATTTCAAGTAAATACTATTAGCTTGGTCGATTTAGATTCTATAATCTATTATCTTTTTATCATTTCATATTTAGCAGTTATTATAATAGCGAGTGCTTAGAGCGCAAAGATTCTGTTCAATTTTTGTTGAAATTCAGTGTTTGCTTAATATATAATGTCAGTGCCTACTCTTTGGATTGGTGCTAGGAAAGAAGAAACATTGTATACAATTAGTCAGAAGATCAGAATGTAGTTTTGTTTCAAAATAGATTTCACCGTAAGAGCTGACCTTTGTTCTCACTGTCCTGTAAAATGTTTATTATTGGACATAGAACCTTTGTGTTCTAAGGACGTGATATTTTAAATAATATTAAAAGTCCTCAACACATTCAGAACCTACTTCACTTTTCGGTTTATAAGTGTTGTAAGCGTGATTATTATTATTATTATTATTATTATGAATTCGGAATGTGATACTCGATGATAGTTAAGTAAGTGTTGATTATATTAATTTGAGTAGAAATCAAGATTTTTCTTCTTGTTCTGTTCCAGAGTAAAAATTCAAGTTGAACATCTTGTCATAAAGTTTGATGGAGAGTAGGAGTGATGAACCAGAATCTGCAAAATACAGCATTAACACAGGTAAGAAAGTGTTTGTGTGTTCATAGGGGGGAGTATGAGTAAGCTAATTGTAGTTACGGCATTAAAGCATCTTATGGTTCAGGTCTGAATAGCGTAGGAAAGAGGATGTGCGAAGAAAGCTGACCATGGAAGTGTTTCAACATGAAAACTGGTGCAGAATGGTTGGCCGCTAGGGTCGAAAGCAAAATTTTTCGATAAAATCATTACTAAGTTTTATTGGAGGGGAAAGGGGGTGAGGTAGCACCTTAATGAGCAGTACCTTCGGCCCGTTTCGATCCTGTATATGGAAAAGGTATAGTTTGAACAGACAGGATAGAAATTATACTTACGTTGTTTCTTAAGGGAAATCACACGCACAAATTCACATTTGAGCAAAATAAGAAGTCGCCAGATATTTCAACATTAAAAAGTCTTCAGTAGAACACAAAATGAAGATAAATCGAGATGGCGGACGTCCACATCAAAGGCAATTGACAAACGTTGCGCGTTCGCAAGTACTGTTAATGATAAGTAATAAATGCAAGTAATGATAAACTACATTCGTAAAGCACGCACCACAGTATTGCGTACTGTGCATGAAATATCCTAGGAAATTACGTAGCTTTTGTAAAATTGCGAAATCCCCTGTCTTACCCATAATTTGCAACACTGCGTTGTGGGCTTTGCATATGTTGTTTATCACTAGAGGATACCAAATACCCAAGAACCCGACGTTGTCCATTTGTGATAATTCTAAACGTTATACCAGGTTGGTAACACTGACTACCCGGTGACATGATATTTTCACTCCTGATATCCACCATGTCGTTAGAAACAAATTTCTGCAAACGAAATTTTCATTCAGTGCGTAGTTTCTGATCTTTAAAAATTATTCATTTTCTTCCCATTGTTGGGCGTTGACTTTGGGCTCTGTGTTGGAAACGCTGCTTCTCCAAAACGAAGCGGAATTTGACCCATGTTCATAGGAACTTTTATTTACTTGTTTTAATGTCAGCAATTACTTGTTAAATTCGGGCGTGTGTTTTAGGTACACCCTGTAATAGCACTTTCCTCACTATGTAGTTTTCCTTGTTTGGTTGCTTCTATACGCAAATATTCATCCCAGAAACATTCAATTACACAGAACAAAAATAATCTCAAAATAAGTACCGAATAATATAGAGAAGTGTTACCTTGGAGATTATTAAGGATAATCTAAAGCAACGATCTCCAAGAAAAGATGGCAGCACTATCTCCGTATATGTCTGATGTATTCTTATCGTTGCATGAAATTTCCTTGCTGCTCCTATAAATTCAACCCTAGAGAGTTCAAACTTTCAGAAAAGGAAGTTCATAACCAAGTCAAGAGCATGATCGATGCCAATTTTTTTATTTTCGTTTTCCTTCATTGTTGTTGTGAATATCGAAACCTAAAACGATGAATCTCTTTCAACAATGAACAAAAAATAAAATTAAAAATCGACATCGATCATGCTCTTGAATAGGTTATGAACTTTCTTCCCTGAAAGTTTGAACTCTCTAGGCTTGAATTGGTAAGCGCAGCAATGAAATTTCGTGTAACAATGAAAATACATTAGACATATACGGAGTTAGTGCTGCCATCTTTTGTTGGAGATCGTTGCTTTAGATTATCCTTAACAACGCATGATACGCCATTGCAGAGACGAGTAAAAATTGCCTGTTCTAGGAGTTTCATTCCATTGTTAACTTAGCTCTGATCATCATACGCTGTTCTCCAGGATAAGTAGATGATGTTAACCACATCTTCTTGCAATGTCAAAATTATAATAAAAATCACAACGGCTTATTTAAGCTATACATATAGATAACGTATACGTTTTTACAAGGTTACATCTTACTAAACTTTCTTCGAAGAGGCGATTTTCAACTATAAAAAATTAAAACCCAACAAAAGCAAAATATTCATGGATTTATTCGTATTATCTCTTTCAGTGATACGGTGTCGAATTCTTTTTTTTTAAATCTAGTCTTAAAGTTAAAAACATAACTAAGTATAGATGAAGCAAAAAAATAAAAAATAAATCAAATGTTGTTCAAAATGCATTGCATATTATCTCAGTTTTATCATATGAGAAATCTCTTCTTCATTGTTGATCGTTCTGCCAAATTTTTCACTTGTATAGTTAGCATTCACTTGCTCTTAGACTGTGAGTTTATTTAGATTATAGTAATTTATTGTTTTCTTTGTAGATTTGTTTATTAGTCTTTGCTTAACGAATTTTGATTCTCGTGTTGAAGCTAAATTATTGTGTAATTTATGTACCGTTGAATATCATTGAGCTGAATTATAAGTAATAAGGCAATTACGTATGCATGATTTTTCGAGTCGTATATTGATACATCCACTCAGGTGTTATTTTTGAATTGATCTTATAGACACCTGAGCAGCGCATACTGTTTTAATAAAACTGGACTCCTTTTAGAGTCAACTGTAGAAGTTGTTTCCTATATGTAGTTGGGAGCGTAGAATTGATGTACATCGGCTAGGTGTGACGACCAGTTACTACTGCCTTGCTATTTTCCTGTAAGGGAAGTGCAACTTTTGGAATTGGGAACTTAAATAGCTAAGTAATACTCTGATTTCAGACGTTAAGTTGAAAGATAAAATGAAATTTATTTACAGATTTAAAAGTTGAATACATTATTCTGCGTATTAAAGGAAAAGCAAACTAAATCTATCACCGGTATTAACTATGCAACAAATTCTCAACAAGCGGGTTGAAGTCAGAACTGTTATACCCGAAAAGTCGGATGATAGAACTTCATCCTAGAAATTCAGGGAGTAGAGAGTAAGTGCTGTAACGGTGTGAGAGATATTGTTCTCAACTTACCTTACAGAATGGACGATGTTACTGCACTGTAGCCTGGTTGCAAAATCAATCCTGTTCAAGGGCAAACAAAACCTTTATATATGTTGGCATATCATGATTGACCTTCTACAATTTGACGCAAATCTAGGATTTCTCTCGCTATGCGTTGAGGCCGAGAGTGTAGAGGGAGGGAGAACTGCAGTATTCACGTCAATCGACGATTCCCTTGATGGTCTTGGTTCAGATTGCGCCACTGTATTTTCTAGTTCTTAAAGGTTAAAGAGCGTTTTCCACACCACTGAAGCATAATGATGTTCTTTTTATGTTCTGGCATCTCATAAGCTAGAATATTATTTGAGTTTTTAAATGGTATTTCCTTTTAAGCATAATTAATAAGGTTAATAAAGAACCATATTCACAGTCTTCTTCTGGGAAGGAAGGAAAGATACTAGGCCTCTACATAGCGGTTAGATTCTAGATAATGCATATTGTTGATTTAAATTAGGTTTGCCAAAACTGTGGTTAACAAGGTCCCCGCGCGTCCTTTCGATAATAAATAAGGTCGATGTCAAATTATTTTTTAAAAAATCAGGTGTGAAAAGTAGGAAATATATGGGAAAGAGACGGAAAATGTAAATTTAAAATGTGGGCGACTCCTATACTAGAATCGAGTAGTGGAATCTGAGATGTTGTTGCATAGCTTATTGAGGCGTAGACAGATAAACATATGAAAAACAAAATCATGGTAAAAAAAAACATATGAAGAACAAAATTATGGTAATCAACAGCGGGTAAATAGAACATAATATATGATGAATACATCAGTAGACAAAAACAAAAGAGCTAAAATAAAATAAAAACACAAAGTTGAAGTGATACTGCATACAGATGAGCAGAATAAAATTAACTTTTTTTTAACTACAGTAACATACAAGCATAGTAAGCAAAGGTAAATGAGAAACCAATTATGGATAACAACTGATGAACATAATATATGAGGATTACATCAATAGGATAAGTAAGGGCTAGTTTTTCATTGTCTGGTTAAAGTACAGGTTAGCTAGTAACTAACAGTTAAACTCTAACTTGTGGTTTACCCGTTTTTCAATGTCTAGTTAATGCATAATCAACAGTTAAACTGAGTAAACTGGTAGTTAAATTAACCCGTAATTCTACCTCCAGTTAACGCGCTAACTGGAGGTTTTAAAAAAGTTTGGCAATTGCCACCTGTGAAAGATGTTCCATATGATTTCAGATTCATCCTCTTCCGATGAAGAGGATGATAGAATTGTATTACTATACATAAAGAGAACGTCACAGTTCTTCCATCCAACTTTTTAACATGTTTTTTTATTTTTTTAATTCAGATTCAGTTAGGTGCGGTCCGAAAAATTTTGTTTTGTGCTGGCTTGGGCATGAAGTCAGTTTGTGTTTGCACTCCCACAAAATGTAAAAGTTACAAGAATGATGGAAGTGTGTGGTGTTGAAACGCGATGTTTACTTTTGGAGCTCCAAAAAATGTAAAATTTACAGAAGAAATGTAATATTTTCAATTTGTGTGTAAGCATTGAAACGGAAAATATAACGAAGGTTGTAGTGAAAAAACAAAAAGAAGTGTCTGGAAGTTTATTTGATTTCGAGTTGAGAGTGCACATTGAGTGAATGTTAAAAGGCGGGTGCATCGCGTATAATGAAAACATGTTGTAAGATAACTTTAACTGCCTTTGCTACTCGACATGTGTCCGTGATTTTTCTATCACAATACGTGCCATTCATAACATGAAGTATGAATATTAAATAGGTCGTTAGTATTCTTGCGCATGCCGCCATATATGTATGTGTTGATCAACACGAGTGCTTATTTAACAAAATAATAATAACACATGATATTTAGAAACGCTTTTTGGATTTCTAGTTGTTGCTAGATGTTATGTGTGAATTATTTACAAGGGAATGAGTGGTGCTGAACGTATACATGTATCAGTAGTTGACGGAAGCTGTGATCCCGTAAGTAAAGATTATCCGTATGATTGTGAGAGAAACTCATAATATTCCCCAAACAATAATGATAACAGAAAAACGATCATCTTGATGACTGGCAGCTTCAAGTTATTGACTCATGTGTACAAACTATACCACTCATTCCGTTGCAAATAATTATTACTGACGCTTCTATAAACTCCTAGTGCCAGGAATACGAAAAGTATCACAAAAAGCTGTGTCATTATTATTTCGTTAAATACTCAATCCAGTTGATCAACACACAAACATGGCGGCGTGTGAATACTAATAGCGACACTTCGATTTATGAATGACACCACTTTTCTACGAAAAATCATGTACGTGTCGAGTGAGTAAATACGATTATTTAAGGTCAGGTTACAAAATTGTGTTCATTATACGCGATGCCCATGACGTTTGTCATATACTCCATGTGCTGATTCCCAACACGCAACCACATAAACAGTCCCAACTAACTTTTGCGATACTTCCATGACTCGAAACTTCGTTAAATTTTGCAATTCAACACTTCCACTCACGTTGGAAATCTTACGTTTGTGTTGCAAATTTTACATCTTTTTGTTTGTCATTAAGTAAAGTTTACCCAGCAAATAATAAAGCTAATGGAAACAAGATGATTAAATATCTCTTTACCCCACTTCGTGAATTATTTACAAGGGGATGAGTAGTGTAGAACGTACACGTTGATCAGTAGCTGGCGGATGCAGGGGTTCCAGAAGTGAAGTTTATCCATATGATTATGAAGCAAACATAATACTCATAAAATGATAATGAAAAACAATAATAAAATTATTAAACATTACCCCACTTTTCACCTTACCATATCCCATTTCCCTTGCGAGAGTACTAGTTGCGGGTAACAAAAAAAAAAGTGTAAACATTCATATTCAATTTCCTGAAGTACATGAACTTCGCTGACTACCTGTTGTGTTTTTTTTATAATTACTGTGAAGTATATAAATAGAGATTCTGTTAGACCACCCAATGTGTAACCCCCGAAAATTCTTGAGCACAACCTCAATTTTTTTACAATTAAAAATAAATAGGAACAAAACTGCAAAACTCTGTTTACAAGCTCTAATTTTGGCTATATTCTCCCAAACTGAAAATCTTAATTACTTTGTTTGTTGCAACCGAGCGAAATAAAACGCATCCAAAAACCGAAGAAATTTGTTCTCTGCCTTTGAACTCTTTCATGAAAAAATCATTAATTCCAATTATTGTATTTCTTGCTTGTCATTGCTTGAAATCGCGCTCATGTTCTTCGAACTACCTGTTTAGTTCCGCTTTACTTTACTTTATGGGCCGCAAAAAACGTAAAATTTACACGAGAAATGTAACATTCCTAACGTGCTCAGAAGTGTTCACATCCTAAATGTAAGTTTTGAAATGGAGATGTAAAATGAGAGAGAAATAGGGAAAGGTGCTAGGGACTATTTAGTTTCTTCCGCGTTGGGGGTTAATACATGCATTTTTTAGAACCCCATGTACATCGTGTATAATAAAAAGCATCGAACTGGACTTCAACTGTTGACAGTTTCGCCATAACTCCTCATGGGGCTATGCTTATTGTATGTTGATGAACTGCATATTAATGAAATGATAATGGCATGTAGCTTTTCGTAGCACTTTTTGGAAGCTGGGTTGCCGGTAGGTGTTTATAGAAGTATGCATGGTAATTGTTTGCAAGGAAATAAACAGTATAGAGCCTTACATATAGCACGGAAGCTGCGGCCATAACGTGGAGTTTATATATTTTCCCAGAGTGTATAAGGATATGCGGGCCAGCGATCTAAAACCGTCACGCCTACGTAAAAAATAAACTTTGTAAACTTAATTTTGTATGGGCGATTTTTAGTAACTGAATTCGGTCCGTCACGATTATGAATGCGATGCTAATTAAAATTCAGATCCATGCACGAGCCGGGATTCGAATCCGGGACCTTCGAGTCGCTTACGTAGCCCCCAAACCCACACGGCTACCACGTCGGCGTCATATATACGTATTTTTTTTAGATAGTAACTCAATACACAATCAAATTGATTGTATTGATTTAATTCCGAAAATTTTCATTCAAGTTCCGAACACTAAAACTAGATTAGGTAATAATGGGACATTCTATTGCAAAAAGCAAAGGACTGAAATTCTATATAAATCCCCAATTTGGAGAATGAGTGCTTTCTACAACAAAATTGAACCTAAAGTTAATGTAGATATATTTGGAATGACTTACAAAGAATTTAAAAGAACTGCAGGTGAAGTAATATGATTGTTTCTTGTATCTTGTAATTACTATCATACGCAAGCACTGTAATTAGGCATATTGCCTGTTGTGTTATGTTTTGAATAAATAAATAAATAAATAAACTCTTTACATATGTGTGTTTACTACCTTATTTCTTTATTCCGCAAATCTCTTAATGCAATCAAACATTCATATTTCCTACTTCAGAAACTAGTGAATTTGATGCGTATTTTGTTTAAAACTTACTGTGCTATCCTCTATTCTACTGTTTTCATAATTCCTGAACAACTCCCTAGATGGCGAAATAGTAGAAATCCATTGCCAACCGTCGCACTGCTCCCACTAACTACCAGTTAAGTAACCAGCAGTTAAAAGGCGGATATTAAAGTTAGAGTTCAGGTTAACTTTAACTAGCAGTTAGTTAACTGGAAAGATAATTGGACAATGAAAAACTAGCCCTAAATAGATAAAAAACTAAAATTAAAAGTTACCAGGTTGTAGTGACACAACATACAAAAGAGTAGCATAAATGTAACTGTGAGATTAACAGGAACATTACAGGAAGAATAAGCGAACGGTAATTATATTTATCGTTAACAGTGTAACGAAGAGCTCAATACGTATGAATGACACAATAACGATTTAAAAATAAAAAGGAAAATATAGCAGCATTTAAGGTGTTACATTTACATGGAGTTGAATTATTTCAAGAGTGAAACTTCAGATAATAGGTTATAGCAAACTATCTCATTATAGGTACCTACATGGGTACAAGCCGATTTAAGAACTAAATTATAAAATGGGGAGCCTGAAATTGTAGTCAGTCTGGCGTGAAATTTAATAATTAAGGAAGTCGTGCAAGTCTGCTGGCTTGTGATCTGACGATTCGGTAACTTTAAAAGAATAAAAGAGAGGATTAATACTAGTTAATTTTGTGTTGCAATTTTTACATAAAGTGAAACACTGGATAACAGACAAGAATAATAAAACAATACAAGAACACAACACTGAAAATCGTACATAGAGAATGGACGAGAAAAACGTGAGAAATACTCTATGGATAACGTAGAATATACACCAAAAGGGTAGTACAAAGTAATGACATAAGAAATGAAATTTGACAAATATATAAAAGCAAGTGGAAAACAAACATGCATATTCTACTACACTAATGTGAGAACAAAGTAGTCCATAAACTAAATTTACATGAAATTATATAACATTGTATCATTAGTTGAAATGATATAACCTAAGGCATAAATGGAAAATTTGTTTTCACTGAAAATATTTTCACTATATAAAGAAATATAATACATAAATAAGAGATTTTTTCTTTATATATATATACTCTGCGGAGTGGCGTCAATAAAAAAAAGAAAAAGCTTACGCGAAAGTTCGTATGCAACCTGGTTATTCTTATAGGAAAAAAAACAGGCGCATAGCTTATTCTTTCGAATAACATCATGAAGTTTTTAAATTGAAAGATGAATGACAATTGACAACCTTTTAATAAACACATAATTAGGCCCTTGATAAACGCAAGATAGTAATTTGACTATTCTGTGGAAAAGAAAGTGGGAAAGAAAAAGAAAAAAGAAAGAAAGAAAGGCGAGATGGTACATATAACTTCCATCATTCCGTTGAATATCGTCTCCTGGTCTGTGCTCGTGGATGTTTCCTCTCTCGATTTTATATATATCTGGCAATGAGCTCACAAGACATGTATTATAGTGTTAATCCTACAAGTATATAAAAGAGGCATTAGTAACATAGAAACATACA
>JAGDQP010005421.1:18761-78419 GCA_022664845.1 Lepisma saccharinum | reverse complement strand
TTTTTTTTCTCTTTTCAATGTAAATAATCGCCTCCCGAAGTCTGCACTATTATTTCGGAGACAGCCTGTATAGTTTAAAAATAAGTCGGCTTGAACCACGACTTCTACAGAAACGAATGAGTAAACGTATTATGATAATAATGAGACATCATTTATCAAAATCATATGCTACAGATTTATCGGAATTTACACACCTGCTCAGAAACACCTGGCTTTGCTATTAACTCGTGAAAAATCATCCACATGTGACAATGTTAATACTAAAAAGGAGGCTATTATCGATATTCTCTTAGAAATAAGATAATGATCCCCCCACCCCTATCGTTTTGTTAATTGGCACACCTATATATCTTATCAAATGCACACGTTTATCAGTTTTCAGCATGTGTAGCTTAATCATCATGAGATAAACGCAATCTCTTTGAAAGATATATTGACTAGAAACTGCACTGAACTAGAGAGTTTCTTTTCATTTCTGTATCGAATTCAGGACAAAGTCTGCTCGTCTTGCTCTACGTAAACAGGTAGGACAGTTTCTCTCATTAATTTTAGTACATTTATAATAATACTTAATCGTTTCTTAATGATGAAACCAAGCCTCCAATCTTAAACGCATTATTTTAGTTTTAAGCTTATGCTTTCTACATGTATTTTACAGTTACTAACAAACTGTAAGAAAGATACGGCACTGGGAAGGAAGTCTAAACCAACTTTATGCAGGTTATCCACTATATTTTTAAATTATATTTAGCCACGTCAAAATATGTATGTGTCGCACCATTAGTTGCTACAACAACAATATCTGAGTAGATAATAAAAAAATATATAGACAGCAATTGGAATGCTTAAATGTTATATCAGGAAAGATATAACTGAATGTAGTGCAAAAATTAGCTCGCGGTAATTTTAAAATGAATACTAAATTAAACTTGACGGTTTAAATTTTGGTTTTCCTTCAGAAAAAGAATTTTAAATGTATTAAATGCAACACACACAAATGTCTCTTCCTGACTATAAGAAAACGCAACAGAAGTATTAAATATGTTTTCAAATACAACAGACAATTACAGTACATAAACAAATAAAATTAAAATTCAGCAACGTCACGTGCTACACACACAAATGTCTCTTCCTGACTATAAGAAAACGCAACAGAAGTATGAAATCTTCAAATACAACGGACAATTACAGTACATAAACAAATAAAATTAAAATTCAGCAACGTCACGTGCTACACACACAAATGTCTCTTCCTGACTATAAGAAAACGCAACAGAAGTATGAAATCTTCAAATACAACAGACAATTACAGTACATAAACAAATAAAATTAAAATTCAGCAACGTCACGTGCTACTTAGTCCTACCTTACGTTAGAATGATGTGAACTGAGATATAAAGACCTTCCTTGTAATTTTTTCTCAATATTCAAATCTTTTACTTTAAATAATTATTGTAGATTTGTAAAATAGAATAGTATATAGATGTTACTGTTTGTGGACAATTAATCGTCATTAGCCATATATAACGGGAGAGCCTGTGTCAAAATATATTGTCAAGTTATGGTCCACAAATAATATTCACTTCTTCAGTACCATCTAGAAAGCAATTTCCCAATCACATTAACGTTCAATAACATCATAATACGTATGCTTTTTTGTACAATATCCGCAGTTCTTGACTTGTAATTTGCATAAGTTTATCTTGTAGGTAATCCACAGTAAGAAATTATATTACTTCCACATTAAATTGAATTTCTGAGCGGTCGTAGCTCAGATACTAAAGCATTGGGGAGGTTTTTGAATTCATTATCAGCGGTCGACCATCCTGATTTTTCCCAAAGATTTTCGTAAAAGTCACACCAGTCAAATGTCGATATGGTATCTTCAACATAGGCCCTGGCCGACTCCTTCCCGCATACTTTCTCTTATATTACTCCGACCTGAGTCATAGAGGCCTAAAATAAATTTAAATTCAAAATAAATACAAACTAAATTAAATATATTTCTTTTTCCGATAATTTCTCGTATGGTAAGGATATTAAAACGTTGTTCTTTATGTAATTCGTTTACTACGTATGTAGCAAACATGAGTAAAACAGATGTACTAACAACACTTATAATTCCATTTGAAAATTAATTACATTGTTAATGTCTTGCAAGGTAATTTTGTATAAAATTCAGATCTTATTTCCAACGCAATATGGTAAACTTCAAACATTTAAACATTTAGACACAACCAGTCCATCTGAAAGGTGACAGGGAGTTGGAGTTATGGAAAATCCATCTCATTAGACTAGTATTCTTCAATGCACTGTTTTACATTTGCTTATTTGAATTTTATTTATGGCCTTAAGGCATCTAATTGAATTATATTTCTGGTCTTTAGACATCTAAGACTCAGGCCGGTATAGGGGCAGGGAAAGGAAGCGGAAAGGCGTCGGCCAGGGTCTAAGTTGAAGGTACCATCCCGGCATTTTGTCTGGTGTGACTGAGGTGTAAACCCTGCGAAAACCCCAGTCAAGATGATCGCCCGCTGAGATTGAACCCGCGACCTCGCGAATGCTACTCCTACGGTCTACCACTGAGCTACGACGACTCGGTTATATTTGCTTATATAATTAGGGTTACCATACGCCAGCATTCGTGCGGACATGTCTGCTTTTTATATTGAAAATAACTGTCATATTTTCGGAATCCTTTAATTTGTCCGCGATTTTCGTATTTTTGTACGTTCTGACGGATTGAATAAAGCATCGAAACCGATATATCCATAGAACAAAGTAGTATAGTTTTCATTATAGAAATGCAAGCATCCAAAGATGTTCTTATCTGTTTTCCAATTTGAAGAAATTGGTCTCTTCATATGATACAAAAGCATAGGAAAGAAAAAAAATCCCTTTCGGTACGCCTACAAGCTGAGGTAGATCTCGAAGTTCTTTTTTTATTTTCAAAAATTCAAATCTCGCCTCATATGAGAGCTATCGAGAAACTATTTATTGTTTTGTAGATTATTCATCAAGAGCTGTTCAACAATACCTCACAAGACACACACACACACACACACACACATATATATATATATATATATATATATATATATATATATATATATATACAGATGCTTATCAGAATAATGGAAACACCTGTAGTTGGCAACACGTCAGATGTATGGGTTGGCAGTGGTGTCGTGGCGACCGCAGCGCCGGACTGCTGGTGGTGGTGTGTTAGGTCGGTCTCCATACTACGTCAGGCGTCGTGGAACAGGAGTGTGCAGTGGCTGCAGCAGACGGAGGTAGTGTAAAATGGGAGACCTCTCAGAGTTTCAAAGAGGGCAAATTGTTGGTGCGCGGTTATGTGGAGTGAGTGTGACGGCAGTGGCTAGTGTGTTAGGTGTGTCGCCAGGGACAGTGTCGAAGGTGATGACGGCCTACACAACACACGGGAAAACCACATCGGGGAAGCGGAACAGTGGGCGGAAGAAAAGCATCAGTGACAGGGCACGCCGGGTATTAAAGCGCATTGTCACGCGGAACCGTCGTGCCACTGCGGCGCAAGTGACGGAGGAACTCAATCAGCACCTCCCCCAACCTGTTTCGACAATCACAGTCCGCCGCGAATTACATGACATGAACTTACGGGGTCGTGTTGCACGGGCCAAACCTCTCATCAGGGACCAGAACGCTTTAGCACGCCGCAAATGGTGCCGCGACCATGCAACTTGGACCGTTGACGACTGGAAACGTGTGGTATGGTCGGATGAGTCACCATTCACCCTATTCCAAACCACGGGCCGTGTTTATGTGTGGAGAACGCCCAAAGAAGCGTATGATCTGCAGTGTCTCCGCCCAACTGTGAAACATGGCGGCGGCACGGTGATGCTGTGGGCCGCAATATCATGGTTTTCATTGGTTCCTGTGGTCACACTTCGTGGACGCATCACTGCCAACGATTATGTCGCAATTTTAGGAGACCACTTGCATCTATGATCCGGATGTTGTTCCCGGACATCTGTGGTCCATCTTGGAAACACGACTCCGGCGACGATTTCCACCTCCATCCTCTCTCACAGAACTGGCCGATGCCCTGCACGAGGAATGGTGTAATATTCCACTTGCTACCATTCACGACCTCTATGCCTCCATCCCACGTCGCATCAAGGCTGTTCTGAAGGCGAAAGGTGGCCCGACACCATATTAATCTGGTAAGTTGCACTTTCGTTCAGGTGTTTCCATTATTCTGATAAGCATCTGTATATACACTCGCTTTGTTTCGTTTGGAGCGCTGCCCCCAGACCCCCGTAGGGGGTTCGCCCCCGAACTTCAGTGCTTTTGAGAGGATGCGTCTACTTTATCTTAACCAAAATCTCACTGCAGCACTACACCACCATGGTAGTTCAATATTTCCATTTGTCACTTTACCGGTATCTTTAGAAAAATACAGTACAAGTCCATGTATATTCATTTTGTTTGGTTTACTGTTAAAATTAAAGAAATTAATAGTTCAAAGCTCCGGGAGTAATACATAATATCGAGCAAAAGCACCAGAGGAACATACAGTTTGTCAGCCCTAAAAACTGGTGAAATGGAGGATGTATGAGCCAAATCCTTATCGACAGTATGTAAGAGGAGCACTGGAAGTTGGCGCGAAATGGCAATGTTGATGATCAATTAAGCCATAAAACTCACCACTCCACCAGCACCTTCCCATCCTCCATTTCACACATTCAGGGTTGACGAACTTGGCGAACTTTTTGCACCTCTGGTGTTTATGCTCGGACTTCACAACTTTTTCTACGTGTATAATTTCGCTGGAGACGCTTGCCCCATAAATCGTGGCGGGCTGAGCCCTAATTTTGGGAGTTTTGGGGGCTACGTCCCCTTTATCGTAACCAGACTCTGCGGGGAACTACGCCCCATGGGGCAGATCTGCAACCATACCCCTGGAGCTGCGCCTCCATAGGGGATGTTTGCCCCATTTATAGCAACCTACTCGTGATGGTACATTCATACCAAATTTTGTTTCTCTAGCACCAGTGGTTTGGAAAATGGATTTCTGGGCGGCCATTTTGGATTAAAGATGGCGACCTTTTTTAACCTTTTCTTATATTTTCGTGACGTACTCGTGATTAGACACCTTCATACCAAATTTCATTTCTCTAGCTCGAAAGGTGTGGAAAGTGGTTTTTGGACGGCCATTTTGAATCGAAGATAGCATTTTTTTTTAGTGTAATATTTTCCTAAACTACTCTTGATAATACACATTTATGCCAAATTTCATATCTCTAGCTCAAACGATGTGGAAAATGGATTTTTGGTTTTCGCCATCTTGGATCCAAGATGGCGTCTTCGTAGACATTTTTGTAACCTACTAGTGATAATGTACTGTCATACCAAATTTCATTTATCTAGCTCCAGCCGTTTAGGCTGTGTATTCTTTGAAATTTTACATCTGGAGTCCATTTTCAATACAAGATGGCGATTTTTTCAAAATGTCGGATTTTCCTGTTACCTACCTATCATCCTCCACCTTCATGCCAAATTCCATGTTTCTAGCTTATAGCGAACGCCCTAGACAATATGATGAGTGAGTGAGTAACAAGGATGTTACAATAGAGGATATTCCGGTAAGAACATGAAGCCAAACGTCACCACTTGGTCCCGCCCAGTTAGCGCACTTACTTCAATCGAAAAAATCGTTTTCGGTAACAAAGATGGCAGCAAGCTCTGTAGTTGTTTGCTAACTAATCAGATGCGTCGCCTTAGTCGATGCATAGTTGTTTCTTGGCTTCACTCTTTCGCTGGGCATGAGAAAGCTATAAGGAAATCCTCTATTAGAACATCCTTGGTGAGTAAGTGAATTAATCATTGAGCCTAAAATACGAAGGTTTCAGGGATCCACAACTCGAATATGCTTCAAACTACGAATATGAACTTTTGCACATCTGGATATGTTTGCCAAATCTCCTTAACTTCAAAAGTCCATATTCCTATCTTTAACATCTTTTTCCGTAACATCGGGATTTGAAATCGCCGATTTCGACATAAACTCTTGTTCCTGTATAACATACATGCTTCTGGCAGTGCTGACGTTTTGTGACTGAAAACTTGGCTGCATGCACTGCCGTGCATGTTGATTTAGAAAAAAAAAAGAAATAAATTTTATTTTTCAATACGTGTAAGAATATATTAATTCTTTTGTAGAAAGTTCATCCAAATTCGCCCTTTTTCTTTTCTAAAATGAAATTCGTCATTTCTTAGGAACTTCTAATATATTCTTATATAAGAGTCACACCTACAAACTGCCCATAATTGCTTTCATGCGTTACATAATTAACAGAGATAAATACGTCAATCTCACTTGAAGTACAAGGTGAAATAGTGTTATCTCAAAGATAAATAGAAATGTTATGTAAACCACACCATTAATGATGACTGATTGAAATAAAATTGCTTAAAGAGTTATTTCTGTAATTAGAAGAACATTATATTATCAGATACAACTGTTTGCATTACTTATTATGTTATTATTACTATTTCCGTATATTATGCACTTCATTATTACTATTATTTTGTGCGTCTCACACGGGTATTCTGGTAGGCTTCTCCAATAAGGCGTGTCCCCACTTGCTTCAGATTCAGGCCCAATCCTAAATACTTCCTTTCCTTCCTTCCTTTCCTTTCTTTTGCTGAGAAACCAAAAGAGTCAAGGAAAGGAACCTTGGAATGAGTGTAGAAAAGGAAGCATTTTGGACGTTGTACACTTGGCGAATATAGCGACATCCTTCAAAAGCATTAGAAGCGTAAACAAGTGTGCAGCGCGTAGCGGGATAGGAGTGGTGGTTGTGATATTGTAGGCAAACAACCCCAATTGAAAAAGCACGAATAATTAGAAACGCAAACATCTGCGCAGTTGTACTAGTTTTGCAAGATGCTTTGATTGCGTGAGCTTTCCCCTCTCCTTCGCTCGAGGGGTATTGCACGGCGCGTATTTTTAAGACAATGATTTATAGAGGGGCAAGGGGGAGAAAATAATACTATTACTAACATAGCACAAAATGTGGGGATCATGTCAGTCAAAAAAAGAAGGCAGTATGTGTATGAGTCTTTGCCCCCCTCCCAAAAAAAATCGTAACATGGGCGCTCTTGGTCATATTCCTTATTCATTACGTGTACCGATCAGTAAGCAGGTCTTTCATTACAATTGCAATTCTTCACGTTCTTCTCTTTGAAAGACTTTCCAGGGAACAGCTACACATAAATGATTCAGTGCTTTTTGTAAGTTGTATTATTATATAAATCAGCGAAAAGTTTTCAAAGCGTTCCAAATGCAGTGCAAAATAAAATGACACTAAAGAAATTATCAACAACGTGATGCGTACAACAAATTGCTGGAATTTTTACAGAGTAACTGCATATTATTTGAAATCTATTTTGTGACATTTTCTATTCCTCAATAGTACAATAAAAGTGTATTCAGTAAACAATATAAACAAGAAGAATTATCCTGAATATCCGCATATATCCTGTTTTGATGACGGAATACAGCTGCACCTGTCATTATTAATGCACATTGCACATAAGATGGATACTGCTCACCGTTGTCCCGTGACTAGGCTCGTGAAATTCTGTAAAACTCGAAGCGGACGTAGTTCAGTTGGTACAGCGCAGATTCTGCCAGTAGTTTGTTTGCGGGGGTGTAAAGCCAGGGAGGGGGCATGCACGGTTTCTATCGATTTTTGACAGTATAAATTTTAAAGTTTACAGTTTTCTAGAAAATTGGGGGTTAGACCCCCACAGGGGGTCTGGCAGAATCACTGGTAGAGCGTTAGATTCTCATTCAGGAGGTCCTATGTTCTATACCACCGACAGACCATGCCGACAGGTTTCTCCACGGATTTTCTTCAGTCACATCAGGTAAATGTCGGATGATGCCTTCAACTTAGGCTCTGGTCTACTCCTCCCCTTCCTGACCATCCTTGCTGAGGTTTACCACAGTTTTTCCTCAGTCACGTCAAGGAAATGCCTGAATGGTACCTTCAACTTAGGCCTTGGCCCTACCCGCACCCTTTCCCCTCCCCTGAGCCAGGCTGAGCCTTAGATGCCTGAAAGTAATAATTGAAGTTCAAGTTCGAACCTCACGGGCGACCATCCTGACAGATTTTCCATGGTTTTCCTCTTTACTAAGCGAATACCGGAATGGCACGTAAGTAAGATCCTGACCGTTACCTTTCCCATTCTTTCCTTTACCATATGCCGGTCCGATTGAAAGTTGGCTTAAAGTTATACTTCAATTCAATTAAACAAGAGGCAATCCAACGTGATATTAAAGAAAAAAAGCCAGCAATA
Organism: Lepisma saccharinum; assembly: GCA_022664845.1. Lineage (NCBI taxonomy): Eukaryota > Metazoa > Arthropoda > Insecta > Zygentoma > Lepismatidae > Lepisma > Lepisma saccharinum. The sequence goes on along the minus strand of JAGDQP010005421.1, from coordinate 70,073 downwards.
CATCAGATCATTTATTGTCGTATTTTCCTATCTTGTACACAAGAGCAGAAGAGAATGGACCGCACCACATACAGCGACTACTAAGAATAGGGCTTTAACAAAACTTCTTTTGATTTTGAAACTATCATCCCCAACAACGCAAGATGACGCTTACCTAAAATAAATGCTTTCTTCCTCTGTAATTTTTCTTGTTTTTTAAAAAAAAATGTTGCTGCAAATAACAACAGAATCTTATTTTGAACAGAATTTTTAAAATACCACGAAAGAATAAACAAACAATGAAAGGAAAGGCTGACTAACTCCATCCATTGACTAACTGGAAGGAACAACGGAATGCAAGATGTTAATATCGCGGGACTACCCTCCCCACACCATCGGTTTCAACGCGAGGTGACTTCCTCCCTGTTTCCTCCCTGCGCAATGCTTTCTTCATCCGCCAATTCATAGGTGGCGCTAGTTTCTACATGAAACAATTGGACGCTAAAGGGTACGAAGGATGAACTGCATGTATCCTTGGCCGAAGGAGGCAAAAAAGGCCACAAGGGAAGGAAAAGACGTTATATGATCAGTTCCTAAGATGGTCAACCTTCCAGTAGGAAAGGAAATAGGAGATGAAGGGTGTATTTAGGATGCAGCTTCAGTCTGTTATGTGACTCATTTTCGATTTGGTAACCTTGTCTTCGGGCCATTCAGATCAAGTTTTGGACTAGATTACTTGTTTTCCCGGACACTTATACCAGAGTAATGCCGGAATACCAAAATGACTCGGTTTCGGCTCTGATTAAAACAGCTCACAACTCAAACAGCTCGTAATTTAATAAGATATTAAAGATTCTCACATTGTATCTTGATAATTTAATTATCGAATTCGATAAGTATCTGAGCGCTCTATTTTCTTAGATATGTTTTTCCTTCAGTCCCACGAACTCCGAGGTAATTGTTGAATCTATTAGAAATTTCTCCCACTGCAGAGAATTTGACAAATCTACGTGCGGTATATTAACCAGCTAGTTTTGCCTAACCAATTGGAAAACATCTCCTTTTCTATAGTTTCTAGATTTGCAAATATAATTTCTAAGTGAATGTTTTCCAAATATAGACACATTATTTGCACAAGTAATCTTAAACATATACATCTACGTAATCCAAACAAACATGTGACAATATCTGATTAAATGGAAGGATTTCTGTAAAAGTGTAATAAAACAAGCGTGCATTCAGCGAACCGAGAATACATTTGAAAATTGTACTTTCTCTGTCGAAACAATTTTGGTTTTAACTACTCTATATAATGACAGCTAACACATTAAGCGAAATAGGAATAGAACTATTAAGTGAAAAAAAAAAAAAGAAAATCAGTCCATCCACAATAACTTTCAAACGAGTGAACAAGTTACTCATTTTCTTATTTGAAACGTAAAAAATCTACGAAAAGAACGCATGGTTTAGAAGCTGTAGTTAGTCAGTCAGAAAACAGATGTCGCATCGATCACATGATTTCTGCTGCCATCTAGCAAAACTATCCACAATTATTTAGAGAAGAGTTTATTCAGTTCGGTTTCGTAACGTGATGCGAAACAGCACAGCAGAGTTCCTTCGGGTTTTATACAAGTCTAAATGAGCCATTGCGCAGTATATTTTTTTTATACTTTTGTATATATTGCTAGTTTCTTTAAATTACGCAAAAAAGAAAAACAAGAATTCCTACATCTGTAAATTTACAAGCGTTTGGGAGATGGTTTACGCTTGAAGTGATTTTTTTTTGTCTTGGTGTCTCTAACAAATTCATAAAAAAAAAAATATTGGAGACCATAAAAATGTGGGGAGTGTGGGAAAGTGAACATTCGTAGTCAATTAAGTGGCGAAAGTATTATGACGTAACGTAAGTTAAAATACGGATAACACGCAGAACCCATGTTTGCCCAAGGCTCGTACGGGAAGAACACATACATGGGAGGGAGGGGATTCTATGTGTTGTCCTAAAACCTACTTTGTTTATATGTTTTTGTCCTTTTCTGTTTTTTCTGTCGTGACGAGAAAAGAATAAGGCAGGGGGGAGGATGAAGGACAACATGTTAAATCTGAGGAGTATTACACATACCAGTAAATTTGTGAGTGAGTTCTGTTTCCAATTTCTTCAGCAAGGACATTTTGTAATAGTATTTTGGTTAGAACTTAAAAGAAAAGAAGTTTAGATTATTTTAATATGTATTACTTCTTTTCTCAATTTTGAGTTACTATAATAACTCGTATGAATTGCAAATTACTGACCCAATCTACGAAAACCAAGTCTTAATGAATAGACTGCTTCTTAAACATCTAGGGACGGGAAGGAGTAACAAATATTTTGAAGGTAAGATTTATTTATTTGTTTGTTTATTTGATTTAATACGTATGACTATAGTGATGTATAAATAGCTCATATTTTGAAGATTGTACCTAATCATTATCTAAAGTTTTTGTAAATTCCAGTGCATGATTAGTGTAAACTTAAATAAAAAAAAATAGGTAATTGTAGTCTGGCGATTAAGTTTTTAATATAATAATAATATACATTAAGATTTATCCTAAACAGCTGACAGGGCTCGATCAGGGCTAAAATGAGTCACCGGGTCATTCGGGTCAAGGTCTGAACCGGGTCACTGGGTCTATGCTTGGAAACTGGCCTGACCCGGTGAACCGGAGTGCAAAGCAGAGTTTTCCCTTATTTCTTTGCGTTTGAACAGTGTTTCTTTCATGGGGGTGACTCGGACTTGAGGTGATGCGCCCAGAGCATGATAAATACCAATGCCGAAAATGCCTAGTTCATTATAGTTCCGAGACCGGAACAATTGGGTCAAGTTTCGGACCGGATCAGCGAAAGCGGCCAGGTTTCAGCTCTGGGTTCTACACTATATTTAACTTCAAGAAGATAAAAAAGCAAGGTATAAAACTGAGTTGGAACACGCTAACAATTACAGCTCAGATTACAGCTAAACGTTAGTATCAATTTAACGCTGTTTTCTTTCCTTGCTTCGTCATAGCATAGAGATTATCTACTTTAATAGACTGTCAAGGACTTGCATTGACATGTTTCCTCTTCCTTCTGTCCTTCAACAGTACTTTCAACTGCATCCTTTACTATACAAACTCTAAGGAGCCAAAAGGCATAGCCAGTTTATTTTTGTCTTCTTTAGGATATCAAACATTCTTCTTGTTCCTCTTTCATCTATTTTTCTCAACAGTTTCTCATTCGGTATCGTCTTTTTGTGCCTGATCTTTTTTTCTTTCTTCTCTATGGTGCATTTTGAAAGCTTCAAATTTATTTAATCATTACTAGATATACCTACAATATTCATGACTATTTTCATCTTTTCTCCTAAATAAATAATTATTATCAACATCTCATTAACTAATTAACTCTATGGCTTACTGAACTCTCAAGTTCAAAGCCGCAATAACGGATGTTCCCAATTGGATTTTTCTCCTTAGTAAGAATCATTAACCACCCTGAGAGAACAATTGCTGAATTTTAGTCTAGATATTCCGGAGAGGTGAAATTTAGCAAGATTCAGGATCACACACAAGATTTTCTATACCAGGCTACGTACAGGTTTGTTGCTCAGCCATGACCAATCTGTAGAGCCGCTAATAGACGGAAAATCATGTCTACCCCTCGTTAGCACTTGCAGGATACAGAAAATCTTTTTAATGCAATTTCAAATAGTTTTGTATGGATACTACACAGTCCCACTCCTGTGTGCGATCCTTACGATCTGTACGATCCCAGAGACTATACAAACTACGTGAACGGATTTTCCTTCTGCGTAGTAAAAACTAACTGTAGACTGGTTGGTGATGGTGTGTAGTGGATGAGAAGCAATTATCGTGTATTCCAAACAAAATAACTGTTTGTGATACTGGCCACCGAGTAAATAAAGTGAAAATAGTCACTTTGTGCAGGGTAGTGAAGAAGTGAACTGTTTGTGAACTCAGCAGAATGTGCCTCTCTGATATTTAGTTTTCTAATTAAGACATTTGAAGGTAAGTTTTTTTGTTTGTTTTGTATGCATTTGGATTCTGCAAAACAACTTTTTCTATTTATTTTTACAACGATCTGTGGCATGTGCTATGTAATTCAATATGGTGTGGAATTGGTTAAATAAAATTTGGGATGGGTACCGAAGATGGGCGCATAGAAAGTACAGGTTATGTTTACGTATGGCCATGTTTACGTACGTTTCCAAAAATTCTAGAATACCGTTCAAAATGTCCAAGGTGTAGTGCAGAAAATCTATACCACCGTCAAGAAAACCAGGAGCACGGACAAGAAATTCTATACCTGCGCTTAAAAATCAAAGGTTCAGTCTAGAAAATCTAGACCCCCATCAAGGAAACTAGGAGCATGACCAAGAAAATCTAGACAACAGCTAAAGAAATCAAAGTTTAAGCCTAGAAAATCTAGGTTACTGTCAAGAAAATCAAGAGTATAGCCAAGAGATTCTAGACCACCGACCATGGAAATCACAGGTATGACCTAGAAAATCTAGACCACCGTCATGAGAATCTAGAACCTCACCCTATCAGTTCTGTACCAAACATATGTACAGGTACCCCTGCGCTATCCTTGCTACCTTGGTTCTGTTCCTTCCAACACAGTACAGAAAATCTTGAGCCCCAACACAGAATGCCGTGCTCCTGCCGTGACATGTGCAGCGCCAGGAAAGCCGCCTGTAACCGGAGTCTATGTTTTTTCCTTCTAAATGCAGTCAATTTTTCTCTGCGTGCAATAACCTCACACATTGCTGAAAGCTTTCATAAACTTCTTAGATCATTAAGCATAGTAAAGGTTCATTATCATTAACTTTTGATATTTAAAGAAAAATCTTGGAAAAAGTGGAGCCAAATCAAGCAAATAATTGTACTATGGAAATTCCCAAGGATATTACTAATAACAAAGCTTTCGAGTTTAAAAATTAATTAGTAAGAAGTCTCATAATAATAATAAGAATTTAATAAGAACTCTCAAAATATTTTGTTTTCAAGATCTTTGCTTTTACCATACAGAGGAATATTTTATTCAACACACAAAGTCGGAAATAATTCTGGCTAAAATAGTCTAAATTAATAAATAACGTGATTTTGAACAATAGTCGAAACATTTTTAAATATTCTTTGATTTTTATTTTTGAAAACTAAAATTTTCTGATTTCGTTAGTGGAAAATTGGTGCAGCATGTTTTCTTCTGATGTTTTCCAGGCTAGTTTCTGATTTTTTTTAAACAGTGCGACAGGAAAATGTTAGGTTATGTCAGGTATGAGGTACGAGGCGTCATACGTAGGCCTAGAACTTATTGAATATCCCTCGTATGATAAATTTTCAAGGACAACGTTTAGCCATAGATATAAACTTTAATTATTCTATTTAATTATACGTTTCAGGTAGTCGCAGCGTTCAACTTATTCAGTTAAACTGGGAGCAATATCCTTATATACACTGCGGTCGTCTTGCTTTCTGTTGTACTCCTAAATGAATGTCTCTTTCTTAATATTCAATTCAAAATATAGATATTGATATTGTTTTATTACAGAAACACGAAACATCATGTCTATTCGTCCCTTGAGTCCTAATCTTCAAGACAAAGTTCAGAAAGAACATAATGAAGATCCGAAAAGGATACCACAAGATCTCCAATATATAAAGGATTGGATAGCCAAGCAAAATTATCTAAATGCCAGAACAGGTAAGGTGAATCTTGAACATTTTTTAAATCTAATTTTGGATATATTTATCTTATTTATGAATATACTTAGATATTAATTAACTGTAACTTTTCATAGCATAAAAAGAGTCTATTTGATGTAACATCATGTTATCTGAGTGTGAAATGTATTAACTGTCTGTACAGGATAGGATTTAGTACATATTTAATAGACACGACGTCTGATACTTCTTAGCTGCATGTCTCTAGTTCTTTAGGATCAGATGAAGTAATTTTCTTTTTAGACTCAAAATAGTTTATGACTGTTTCGAATGAGTCTTTTTCTACTTAATGGCATTCGGAGCAAAAATGTCAGCGAATCTCGGGACCAAGTCAGTGCTTTCAATGTAACTAATATTTGTTTATTTCATAATACATTAATGTTTTTAGGTAAGGTATGTCAAATCATCTTTCAATTTGTATTTCTCTGGTTCTGATACACAAGGAATAAAATTTTCAGAAAATAAGACATTGATGGTATAAATCCGTTATTAAATCTTTTTTTTCCTTTTCGTTAGTAATGCATTCATATGAACAAGAACTCATTCACATGAACATGAACTCGTACAAAAGCTCACAAAAATTCCATTGCCATATCCCATAAGCTGCTAACAAACATTTGCTTCACAATTACTTTATAATTCTCCATTAACCATATCACATTCTCTGCTAACAAACATTTATTTCATAATTTCTTCATATTTCTCTATTACCAATATCACATTCGCTGCTAACAACGATACTAAACAGGGTGACGCCACTTTGACATCTCTGATTTCCACGGAAGTTTCATCACACGTAAAGAACAAAAGAACACGCAATAACCAAGTGTTGAAGATCAAACACCCGGAAAACTCTTCATAAGCATAGCTGTAGAAGAACTCGTTTGCACAGAACACTGTAGAAGAGCTTCGTTGTCGTTCTCGAGGTGCTTAGGGCTTCTGCTGGTGTGTTCGAACTTCATACCCGTTCTTCAGTTTCTTGTACTTCTTCCGAGGTGACGCACACCGTATAATTTTTGCCCCGGATTTTTCAAAAATAGTTCTAATTAAAAACTGCATATGTCACCATGGATTTATACAGTAGATTCAAATGTTCTAATAATGAGGATAAAATTGGCAATAGGGTGATAAGATTTAAACTGTTAGGTGAATATTGTGTGTAACTTGATGGTTAAGCCTATTAAACAATTAACTGTGTAGTACTCGTAGGCCCGACATTCTTAAATAGTGGAACAGTCCTTTATTCTTGGAGCAGACTGAACTCAAACATCAATAATGGAATGTATTGCCTGATAATTCTCTGATAATTTTCTATATGTGTTCGACGTGTGATATGAATTGTACAGTAAAGAAATATTTTTTTTTTGAGATTGTGCTTAGAAAAAGTTACTACAGTGCAAGAAATGGCTGTGTTAATTCATAAATTTTCTGTGTCCCATCATGACCACCATTTTTTTTTCTGTGTGTGTTAAATCAACACAATTTGTTGTGTGTTTTCGATGATTCAACACTGTGATGGGACTAGTGAATCAGCAATGATAACACATCCATTCTGTTGAATCACCGAAATCAAATCTTTTTACTATTATCATTATTTATTTAACCGTTGTAGTCGCCCTGGGGCACCGTAAAGTTTGAATTAGCACAGCCATTTTTTTTCACATATGATAGTCATCATAATTATGCGGATACCAAATGTCCAATAAACCGCTGTGCGATCCGAGATTCGAACCCACGAAATGGGGGTAAAACATATACAATAACTACAACTCCTCAACAACTCGACCATTGTGGCTGCATTCAAAAAGCTTGGCATCGAACGAGTTCGGGCTATGATATATAAAAAAAAGAATTTCTTACCTTTTTTTTTATTCTAAACAATTGATCATTGTATTCAATGGCTTTATACGGATGCTAGGTGACATGTATTTTACCTGTAACTAAAAATTCAGCGGAATCTTGTAATGTCAAAATGCCACCTACTCCTTTACAAGTAAGTAGGCCTATCCATTAGATTCTAGGTCTACTTATAAAACAATCATATCTCTTGTTAGCTTGCTATCTGTATGAGCTCTTCAAATACTAACACTTTTGCCGGCCGGGTGGCCGAGCGGTCTGCGTCGGTAGCCATCGGCTCGAAGGTCCTGGGTTCGAGTCCAGGCAGGGGTATATGTGTGGATTTTAACAGCTAAAGACGAATTGTGACAGGCCAAAGTCCACAGTTACTAGACTGGCCTATATAAAAATCATACCAAAGTTTTATTAATACCTTTTGTGCATATACTGTACCGTATAATGTTTCTTCCAGATGACCAACATTTGATTGCTTTCCTGCGCAATTCCAACTACAGTCTGGAGAAAACGAAAGAAAAGATTGACTTGTATTACACAATGCGAACAATTCTTCCTGAATTCTTTGCACAACGAGATCCTCAGTCGAGTGCTATTCAGGAACTGTTAAAACTAGGGTAAGTAACTGCTTATAAGGGCATCATTTTGTATCGAGAGTTTAACCTATTTTAGGGTTTACTTTTCACTAAATATGCAGAACAATCAATTTGTTCTGCAGTTATTTAGAAGGTCATATTCTTAGACCGTATTGGAATGTGAGATCTATTCATATGAATATTGCTATATTCTAACTGAAAGGATGCAAAATATGTGCTAAACCTTCCAAACTACTGAAAAAGTTATGTACAAGTAGGGTTGCCATACGTTCGTATTTTGTACGGACAGTCCGTATTTTAAAGCACCGTACTTTGCAAAAGTTATTTAAATGTCCGTATTTTTCACATAACCAGTTGTAACGCACAGTTTTTGGAAATCCTGGCTGGAGTCGCAAAAAACTGCAACGTCCTCAACCTTATGATCCCAAAAGAGGATCACACAGACAAATAGGGTCACCAGGAGCCTAGAGTACCCACGCAACGCATCTAACCTAACCTCTAGCTCCAAACATTTTGTACACCCCAGACGAGCGGCGCAGAAATGCCTTCCAGATTTAAGAATATCTGGGAAAGAGGATTCCAGATCCCTGTGAGCGCTGTAAAAAAAAAAAAAAAAATAGATCGAGGGAGGAAATACCGGTAAGGCAACACCTCCAATCGTTTAATTAGATCGTCAGTTCATACTTCGAAGTACCAGCTGGTTCAGATTAGCGACAGATTAAGAAAGAAAAACACAAATCTTTACTTGGGAAATAATCTCAAACGATGATACGTATAACGACTCATATGTGACTCATACTGTGTCTTTACTCAAATCGAAGTCTACAGGGTGGCAAAAGACCATGTCTTACCTTTACCTTAGTAGGGCCCACACCTGTAGTCTGGAATCGCAATTCCTGAAATAAAGACGAACGAACACAAACGAATGACGGTCGCAAGTCAATCCAAACGTCCTGTCATAACGCACAAATGCAAATAATATTTATTCACACAAATCACATGTTGGGGTCACTTCATATGTCAACGTAGAAATAACCAGAAATTCAATATATAGTTCCTTTCTCAAGTTATCACTTCTCAGCTGGCGAAAGAACCCTACCACTGGTCTACGGATTTATGAACTGATCTAATCTAATTAAAATCACATCACTCAATACGATAGGTTTACCGAAACACAGAAATAATTAGTATCAATTGCTGTCAACTTCACGTAACGATTAGTAGCTAAATTCCAATGAATATCCAGTCAAACATTAAATAACTCACTGCACATCACAAATATTACTAAACACTGTAATAGGATTATCAACTAATGCCGTAGATCGTACCTGGTTAACTGAGAGGTTTCTATACTACGTTCACTGAACATAAACACAAGATTGTTCGAAGAAATATAAAAATTTCAGAATTTCAATTTATTGCTTTGAAATTACATATTGCACGTTTTGGGATATGATAGTTTCATAAGAATTTGAACAGAATTACTGTTGAGTTGAATGAACAAACAATTTGAATGATCTATCTGGTGTACATTGAATTAATTAAGCAGAACTGAAAGTTACGTAGTCACACATAAATGTCCATAATTTCTATAATAATTAATAAATTTTGTTGATATTTTCACAAATTATTTCCAAAACATTGTTATATACGTAATTTAGAAAAGTTTTATCACAGCATTACTTACACGAAAGAAGTTTTTGTCCAAAATACATTGTGCAGAAAGAATCAATTTCGCTCTAATAATTGTGTGACGTCATTACAGATGATTACTACCTTATACAAAAGAAGTTCTGAATAACTCTTGAAAATGCATAATAATATAAAATATGACTTTTTCATCGGAGAATATTGGCTGGAGTTGAAACCAAAATTATCAAACTATGTCGAGTGATATTAAATTTACTGTTAACACCAAAATGGTACGCAAAATAGTCGAACAGACATGTTGCTAATTTGATTAAGTAATGAAATATGCGGTAGCTGTCAAACATGGCTAACCGGGAATTTCGAATGGATTTGGAAACTAGAGGCGAAAAATAAGCATATGACTATTGAAATCTAACGATCCGGTATTTGTAATGTAAGAATTCGCTCAATAGCGGTCCCATACTAAAATTGAAAACATATTGTACATTTCGATAAATAATCTCAAAACAAAATAATAACTTTGATGAGGTGAAAATTCCGAAATAATGTCGCTGAAAAGTCCAGGTAGCACTTATATCGGTTCTAATCTTCTTAATACGATTTAAGATAATTTTCCGGAACAGACGAAATTAGTCGAAATATTATCAAAATATTTACTAAATTTGGTGTTTATATCTACCTCTCGTAGACAGGGCTTAGGAAGTACAGATGACGGAAAGCCCATACGTCCATTCGTCTCGTCATTAAAATTGGAACTGAACTAACATGGCGTGGGAGAGCAGTTCTCCCAGCAAACGGAGAAGAAGGCTGATTCACACCAATCAGCAAAAAACAAGTCACGAAGCATTGACTAGGGTCCAATCAAAAACAAGCGTTAGATCCAAGTCATTGCTGCGTGACTAACGAAAACCTGGATGGATAACGATAAAAAATCCAAAGCAAAATCAAAACGAAACACGCTCAAAGAGTCTAAAACCAACCAAAGAGAATGAGCTAAAGAGAACACACAGAAAGGAAACAAAACGGAGACTAAAAAAATAAAAGGGGAGAAAATAAATATAAAAATGGAACAGCAACCAGGCTGTTACTCAGTTTTTGACTATTAATTGCGTATTTTAAACCCATATATTTCCACAAATACATATCACACTATTTATAAAGACTTTTGAGTTGCACACAAATGCAAATTGTTTCCACATCATTGAACTGTAGTGTGTCCTAGTATTTGTGATTGCTTACCAATGTTCCTACAGTGAGTGTTTGTTTAGAGTCTAGCAATGTTTTAGAAATACAAATGAAGAGTGGAGGGGAAGAATAATCAAAGTCCATTTTCTTAAAGTTATGATAAAACACACATTTTAAGGTGTAATCACTAGCATTTGAATTTCTTTTTGCCCTTTAGGCACTTTGGCGTAGGCCGATAATGTGTCAGAGAGGGAAAAAAAATTCAAGTACTTACACCTTAAAATGTGTGTTTACCCACAACTTTAAAAGCTGGACTTTGATTATACTTCCCCTGTACTCTTCAAATGTATTGCCGACCGAGTAGCCTTGCGGTCTAAGGCGTTAGGCCAACAAGTCGAAGGTTCTGCGTTCGAATTCTGGCGGGGGTATGGATGTTTGTGGATTTTAACTAGATGTATATGGTCGAATCGTGACGAGCCGAAGTATAAATTGGCCCATATAAAATAAAGTTTTTTTTTCAAATGCATTGAAATGTAATGACCAGAAGATCCTCCGACTTTGGCAGTACAGAAGATAAAAAATGTATTAGTATTAAACGTGTATTTTATGTTGGTGTCGCAAGTAATTGATCGGAGTTTCATTCTATTTTAGTAAATAGCCTTTATTCTATTTTATCCGCATTTAGTCCGCAGATATTATGGGTAATCCTAATACAAGGTAAATATTGTGTAGGTACACTCAACAGAAATGAAGAAAAGTTTTTTTTTTAATCTTGTTTCACTCACTTGTATCCCTTTCGTTCATTTCCCCCTATAATTAATACAACAGTATACGTATTGTTCTTTTAGTAGTCTTTCTGTTCTTCTCGTACGTAGTCTACATGCATGTTGACAGTACTGTAGCGATAACGTTCATGCACAACATTTTTATAATTCACTATTTATTATACATTTCTTTTAAGTTAATATAGACAAATTAAATGCTCTTCATTTTTCTGCTATTATTATTAGTATTATTAGTTTTGGTATTGTTTATAACTGATATTAAAATGTTAATAGGTTCACCACTGAAAACAGCAAATATAAGAACATTAAAACATCGTTATATTTACTCAGCTATTTTATTTTCGGATTATCATGGTATAAATAAAAATGCATTTTAAGGGTATTCCAATTTCCCCTATTGCATATTATGTTGATTGTTATAAGGTAAATTTGTCTTAGTAGCTCAATCTCAAAGAAAATACATTAAAAAAAATTGTCCAACATCCTAATTTGTGTAAGATATTTCCAACATTGAAGAATTAGGATCTAGTATACCTTACCATACAAAACGAAAAAAGTGGTTACCTATTTGTAATTTGGGGCAATGTCGATATTGAAAGTTTTGTTCTACAGCAAAGTTATAATCCATATTTCATTAAATCAGATTGGGAAGAAGTATCACCGGATATCGCCATGACTTCAATCTTTTGTTTCCGTTGTTCCGTTCTTGTTCAGTCTCATCGGTAACGGTGAACATACTAACTATTGTAATGTTGTTTTTATTTCCGTTATCCCGTTCTTGTTCAAGATCATCCATAACAGTGAACCAAACTGTCGTTATTTTCTTGTTTCCGTTATCCCGTTCTTGTTGAATCTCATCCATAACGGTGAATACTCTAATTGTCGTGATGTTGCAGCTTGAATTAGTGATTTGGTTATGATTGGAATTGAATCTTTAGTACTGCTCTGACTTTGTCTGGTACTTTTTCTCCAAGGCGAGAGTTTTCCTAGATCGTTCTTCACTCTTCAAATGGTATATTGCATACGTCTACATGTTTATTGGTTCTAAGCAGAGCCGGCTCGAGGAATGTTCGAACTGTTCCCTCGAACAGAGCGCAAAAATCATGGGCGCGCCAACCATTTCAAGCGCGAGTGTATCGAAACGGGTAGTAATAGATTGTAGTATTCAATTACTATTGATGAGGGCGCATGGAAAATTTGGAACAGAGCGCCGGCTATGGTTCTAAGAGTATACTAGTATGCTCTCTGTAATCTTTGGAGGTAGAGTATGATATATGCTAGACTTGCATCTTCATAGAAGTACATAAACTGTTCTTTGTCGTCCCATAAAAACAATTAGGAACCAACAACATAAAATATATATTGTAAGTTTTAGGTAATCCTTGTTATATAAATTCTTTAATGTTGATATCTTATGAAGATCTTTTCCTGTCAGCAATTTAAGTTTTCAAACATCACCTTGAATACAGAAAAGTCTGGAATGCTAGTTGTCTGCTCTACTACTTTCATCTCTGTAAGGGAGAGAGTGCCTTTTGCATTCCGTTAACATGTGTTCCTCTGTTGTTTCACTTATGCTCTGTATAATGATACCAATTGTCTTATTGTATGTAGAATTTCATTAGCAATCCATTTCGTGTCCCTTCTATTATATTATTATTATTATTCCTCTTTTTCCAGAGTGATTCTGCCTTTAGATAAAACGGATTCTAAAGGAAGACGTGTATACATCGTTCGATTGGGTGCTTATGACTCATCTAAGTACAGTGCTACAGATTTTATAAAAGTCGTTGCAATGGTACTGGATGTCTGGCTATTAGAAGATGACGCAATGGTTGTCAATGGACTAGTCACTATTACAGATCTTGACAAAGTCACAGTGGGTCATGCTTCACAAATGTCTGTAGGAGTCTTAAAGAAGAGTACTACCATCTTCCAGGTAGGTATAAGCCAATTGTGTTCAGTATGTACTGTAGGGTTGTATCCTTTGCGTAAACGTTTAACGAGTAACCTTAGCTTTGTTACTAGACGAAATGTACTTGGTTCTTCCTTAGAGAAAATCTTAGTTGTCTGAGGTCTATCCAGGTTCCCTTGGTCCTCTTGGATGGTACCTTGAGTAAGGGCAAGGCCGACTGTTTCTCAAATTCTTTCCTTTGATGTTATTGTTGTTGTTACCAAGATTCCACATACAAGAATGACGTCTATAAGATATCTCAGAGATGTCCGGGTGTGGAATGGGATATCGAGATGTTCCAGAGATTTCAGGTTTGGACTTCGACTACATGCGTGTCAGTTTATGACGTCCATTGAAGCTCCTAAAGATATTCAGTCGAATAACTTTATGTCCGACAATGATATCCTGCTAATGTCCTAAAGACATCCTAGTGATCTCAGGGTGGCCGAGATGTTAGAGCGCTTGTTTTCTGTGCGCGTGGTCACGGGTTCAAATACAGCTAGAATCCATTGCAGATAGTGGTTCGGAGTCCACTTTACTAAAACTGTAGGTCCTGTCCTTAGAAACTCACCAGCTCCTTTACGGCGTTAATAATGATTCAATCACAGACATCCTTGAGATGTCCAGTGACAAGTTAAAGATTTTGAAGCGAATGCTATAAAATATAGACTTGAGGAGGTGGATCGAATCTGGGACTACTTAGTCACAAACGAAACTACTAAACCCGTTGGAACCCGGCAGAAAACATATACACAAAAAAGAAGTAATCGAAGAATTCTTTCTCTTTTTTATTATTAATTCTGAACAATTAATATTAGCTTGAGCTTTGTCTTTTCATTAGCAGTTCTGTACGTTTTGAAGAATGTGAATGTCCAGTACAATAATCAGTTTTAGGTTATACTTCATTGTAGTAACATCATGAACATTAAACTTACCAATTATCTTCATTTCTCCCCTTGTATACGCTTTCATGAATTTGTTAGCATTAGTTGAAAAAGTCAACCATTTAAAACGTTTAAGTCAACTAAAATATTCAGCAATCCATCTTCCCAAAATGCTGTACAAATTTGCACCTTTGCAAATGATCGACTTTCGTATGTGTCAGTGTCATTGGTTCGAAACATATCCTGCCGATAACCTGTGCCTTGATAGAGAAATTTAATGAAAACTGGCTATTTATGCTGTACGTTTCATTGCATTTGACTACCGTTTACGACTTACAGTAGAATAATTTAACTGTTTCAATATCAATATAAGTTCCCACTGAATACCTAATACAATGTATTTTGTACAGTAATTAGCCGGAAACGTAATAACTTAGTTTTGATAAAAGAATTAGATATATTGCATTACCATCGGGTCATTTCAGCTCAAATTACCCAATGCTTCCAGATCGACGTTCTCAGATTTGAATATTTTTTTTTCCCTTAAGTACTATGGGTCAAGTGAGTACGAAATATCAAATATTACTTTTATACTATATTACTTATGTACTCCTTTCCATTCAAGAAATATATGATGCCAAAGAAAGGTCGAAAATCATGATATATCCTTTACGCGAGTGTCGATTAAAATTTGCAGAGTTCCATAAGGAAATGTATAATTTCTGTTATTATTGTCCAAATAACGTCAAAGCTGTCATGATGTTAACTGCCCAGTACAAAGGAGAAAAGACATCAGCAGGCTTTGTTGATATCAACATAAAGTGTAGAGCCGCAATAGTTTCCATCTAGTGGCAAAACCTTTATTTTCCGTTAATGGCAATATGGGTCAAATTGTACATCATTTTTAAAGATCCTTCAATTTACGAGGGGCGTTCCAAATTGATTTACACTTTATTTTTATTTATTTTTTACACTTATAAGAACATTTATGCCTCGAGAGAAAAATACATCCACTTTCTCAACATAGTCTCCATTAAGAACTACACTATTGCGCCACCGATGTGGAAACTTCTCTATGCCCTCTGCGAACCACTTTTTCGGAGTCTGTCGCACCCACGTCTGGACAGCGTCTTGCAGTTCCTGGAAGTAGGCGAAATAATTGTCCACGAGCGGTTTCTTCAATGCCCCGAAGAGGTGGTAATCAGAAGGGGCCAAGTCAGGAGAGTAAGGTGGGTGTGGCAGCACCTGGAACCCCAGCTCATTAATGGCAGTCGTGGTTGCCCGACTCGTGTGGGGACGAGCGTTGTCGTGTTGCAGGAGCACACCTTTCGCCCATTTTCCTGGTCGTTTCCTCTGAATTGCACGGCGCAAACTCCGAAGCGTTGTCACGTATGACTCGCTGTTAATGGTACCGGGTACCAACCAGTCAATGAGTATGATTCCACCCTTGTCCCAGAAGACTGTTGCCATGCGTTTGCCTACGGAAGGCTGTGTACGGAAATCCTTTGGCGTGGAGCTGTCTTGATGCTTCGACTGCATTGATTGGGCTTTGGTCTCTGGCTCATGGTAGTGCAGCCAAGTCTCGTCGCCAGTAACGAGTTTGGACATGAAGCCTTCTGGATTCTGGCTGTAGCGTTGCAGAAGATCACTGCTCACGTCCTTGCGCTGTTGTCTTTGCGCAGCATTCAGGGATTTGGGAACCCACCTGGCAGACACATTACCCATCTTAAGGTGTTCGTGCACTATGCGGTACAAAGTGCTTCTGGCATGTCCTGTGGCCGCCTCCAGTTCCGTGAACGTGATGCACCTGTTGTCATGTATAACCCGCTCCACTCTTGAACTGTTCACTGGTGTTGTCACAGTCACTCTCCTTCCAGAACTGGTTCCCTTCGCTGTTGATGTGCGGCCACTTTTGCAGCCGTCCACCCAGTTGTATACGGTTTTGCGTGACAGTGCGCACTCTCCACACACTGCCACCAATCGGCTGTGAATTTCCGCAGTCTGTACACCCTCTTTCCACAGAAACCACGTTGTCCAGCGCTGTCCTTGCTGATCACCTGCCATGTTGTCCGCTCACGTACTTACAGCTGTTGGTGAAATGTGCTGCAGGGTACAGGGATTACACGTCTCTGTATTGTTCCTCCACCTGAAGGCAGACCTAAGTACTACTTCCTTCCAATTTCCTGGACGAGCTCAATGGTGGACCCTGAAAGAAGAAAAACAATAAAGTGTAAATCAATATAGAACGCCCCTCGTAATTTACAAAAAATACTATTTATTTTGAAATTAAATAAAAATTTGTGTGTTATCGATAAAAATTCAACTATCACATTATACAAGTTCAAAACTCGTTAGCGACGTTTTAAGTTACCGAATTACACTTCCAGGCTCCTTCCACCAACCACAGAATGCGAATCTCAATAGCACGCTAATTATTTACGGAATTTACAAATAAATAGTTATTTTTGTAAATGAAATTATAGGAGCTTTCAAATGATACCATTTGATCCATGTTTCCATTTACGGGAAACAAACATTTTGCCACTAGATCCGAACTATTGGGGATATACGTTTCATGTTGATACCAACAAAGCTTGCTGATGTCTTTTCTCCTTTATAATGGGTAGTTAAGGGTATTAATAACATATGATAGTTCAAAATATTACATCTTTTGAGAATTTCCAATGCAGAATTAGGATACATTTCAAACACGATTTCTCTCAAAGTATTGGGTGAAATTCCAAAATAATAACATTTTTACAAATGGAATAAAATGATCTTTTAAATGTCACTTGACTCATGTTGCTAATTAAGAAAATTTAAGGGTTTGCCACTGGACCGCAGACCATCTTGATGCAGGATTAAATTTGTCGCAGTAATTTGTCCCCGTCAAAACTGAAGTTGACATGTTTCGGAATTTTTCAAAACAAACCGCTAGAGAACGAAATAAAGGGGTGGAAACTTTTCGTTGGACCACCCTATATATTTTTACCGGGTTTTGAATATTTGAACATTTACAATATTAAAACTTTTCGTAGTGAATCTCTACACTTGCCTCATCTCATAGCAACAATGCTTTGTACTTCTATTGTTTATCAACATAACTAAACTAATTGTTGTTGTATTGTGAAGTATTATACACAAAAAAATTCAAATATGTTAAAGATTTATTTTTTTTATACAAGGAAGGAATATTTCTACTAAATATCACTGTATCTCTACTAAATTCTTATGTAACAGGTACAATTTTATTCCTGTCATTAAATGACAACATCGTTAAATTAATTAATGTTTCATCAAGAGATGCAATATTTTTTTTTAGTTTTTCGTGTCCTTAACAAACCCTGTAATCAAACCTAGCCACATAATACATCTGAAAGTGTATCTCTTTGAGGTAATCCTGCCAAACTTTAATGTCATTTGGATAATAATAACAAAAAATATATAAATTCGTTTATGGGACTCTGCGATTTAAAACAACACTCCCACTCCCAAATAAAAGTTATAATGATTTTCGCCTTTTCTTTGAAAACATATATCCCTTGAATGGAAATTAGTACAAAAGTGATATTTTATATTTATTTCTTATTTGACCCATAGTATTTGAGGGGATAAATCAAATCTTAGAAAGTTGATCTGGAAGATTGTTCTTATTTAAGTGATTTGAGCTGGAATGGCCCCATCTCTAAGACGACTTTCATTGATGAAACACTATCGTTCACTGCCTTCAAATTGGAAGATATGAGTTCAATTTTCTGTTTTGGCATATCTTATCTATCTTGGTCTATCATGTTTTTACCATAAATTTAGAATGTTGTCTTCGTACTACCATTTCTAAAGTTTAACCTGTAAAAGATACATTTTTTATTTCATGCAGGTTTAAATTCAATTTCAAATTACTGGAATTCAATGAGCATAGCATTAAATATTTTCCCTGCCAAATAAACTATTCTGACCGCATAAATTCCGTATCATTCATTCGTAGAAGTTCACCTTGTACTACACTACAATATCTTGTATAAGTATTTAGTAGCTACATTGCAAAGTCTCAATATTTGAAGAAAAAATAACACAGGAAAGACTGGTATACATCAAAGTATGTGAATAGTTTTACCAAAAAGAAAATGCAAAAAAAAAAAAAAAAAAAAACACTTAATAGGTAAAGGCAAATTAGTATATCATTCAAAGTGACACTTCTCTGCCATCTAACTTACATTTGTGTAATGGAAAAACACAAACGAGAAATGTGTCACCCAAGAAAAAATATAATAAGAAAAATTATAAAAATATATATATTCAGGCAAATTAAAATGTGTGAAATTAAAAATGTTAAATTTTCTTTCTTTCTTGGTTTTATTTCAGGAAGCTCTTCCATCTGAAATTAAAGAAATGCATTATGTTCATACTCCAGGCCTATTCGAAGCTGTTCTGAAAATCTTCAAGAGTCTTGTCAATGAAAAACTAAAGAAAGCGGTAAGATTATAGAATTTTTAATTGTTTCAAGTAATGTAAGAAGAAAGCATTCACATATTGCGGTCTCAACAGAATTGAACTGAGAGAGTGGTTACCATTGAGTGCACTGTTCTATAAACTTGCGTCTACTGTTCCTACGTGAAATATAAATGTTAGATTTTTTTTTTTTAACTTAACTGTCGTTCCCACGAAAATTGTGAGAAACTGAAAGTTCTGGAGTGACTGGATGCTCCTAAAGTAAAGTTACAATGGAAATCATAAAATTTCCGCCTGTCTCAAACCTTATAAATCTCATCCAACACAGACACTACTACTATGCAATAATTGGTCATCATTTGTCTGTTCAGAAACTTCACAGATTTTTTTTAAGTACAACGTTAATTTTTAAGTAAAGACTTGACGAAAAATGTAAAAAAAAGTACACTCAGAATCATATAAAATGATCTTTAAATACATTTACCGATGGATACAAGTCCACCAAATTGTGTCAATACCGAACTAATGCATGGTATGACAGCATATGGAAAATTCATTTTAAATCTATGTCCAATATTGGTCATATCTTACAAAATTAAGGGAATGAGGGCTATTTTCTCTGATTGTAAGTGTATACGAGTTCCGTTATTTCCATGTCTAATACTCTACAAAGTCTTAGGGGGGGAAATAGTCAAGGTCAGGGTGGTATTTGTCACGTGATTGGGATTTTCCTCTTATTTTGTTTTCATCCCTCCGGATATATTGTGAACAATTGTTAGGTGTAAAGTATCACTTTATCAAAGTTTGTGTGTGTGTGTGTGTGTAAACGTGTTTCGTTTTGTAGTACGCTTACCAAAGGATGTATTCTGCAAACATTCAAATTTTTACTTAACTTACATTTACTAGCAAGTTAAGCTCTTCACATCTCTGGGTGATGATATGCGACGAACATAGGCACAGTTGATAACAAACTTGGACTTCTGCTGATTTTTCTAAAGTTTTAATGAAAGTGTGAGTCTTTCTAAGTTGGTATACCCAGTGCTGAAGTTGAGCGGGAACGCGTCGAAATGGAGTTCCGGCATAATTACCATCTAGCCTCGAGCATACCGGCATAAATTCATGAAGGTACAGACGCAATAAACTTGCAAGTGTTTTCGAAAGACATTTTCACAATAAATGTAATATTTACCGTTGTAGCATCATGATCCTTATTAATGTCGTCACAATTTATGTTAACAAATATGATGTATTGTTTCTTTAAATAATAATTCACCAGTAGCAACCATTGTTAAGAATTTATTTTGCTATTGGTTATGCTTATTTTAGCCACTGGTTTGGTGCACTTAAATCACATCCTTCATGTTAAAAGGTTTATAAGTTATTATTATCATTTTTGTTATTATAAAATTAAATAAAATTGTCTATTTTATAAATTTATGAGTTTATAATTCCACCGTTCTGTCTAAAGTATCTTTCCAACTTCAGCACTGGATATCCCTTAGATAGTTTCCGAAATATTTTTCTGGTAGTCACCTGATATAAGTCAGGAATAATCACAAGAAAACAGAGACAAGTGGTTTTAAAGTTGAACCCGAGATTTATATTAATCAGAAACAGGGCCGGACTTGCGAAGGTTACAGCCATCCTCTGGTTTGCATTCTCTGAGGTCTGCACTAGGAAAGAAACAGAGGAGTGTAAAATAAAAAAAGTGGATGAGATACTGAAGTGGTGACCAAAAGTATGAAAGCTGTCCCTGATAATTTCTCTCGGTTTGTTTATATAGAACGAAATATATTCTGTTCTAAATGATTTTGATACTTAAAATAATGAAACTAAAGTCTTTCAAACGAATTTCTTCCAATAGTTTTATGAAAATTTATGAAACTCGAAGAATAGCAGCTTAACACGCATTTTCACTAGAATGGAAGGTGAGAAAACGTTTATACCAAATTTACGGAACTATATTTAGTGACAGGATAAAATGTTGTGGATCGATGTGCATCTGAGTGGATGCGAAGATTTATGAAACTCAGAGAAAATATTTGTATGTTTCAAGCTACATCAGCTTTTGTACCATGGAACACTTTGCTAGAAATTTTTCAAAGATAAAATACACCGTTAAAGAAAGGAAGCAGAAGCAAAATTCTGACACAGTTTAACTCAAAAAGCTTCCAAAGTTTAAGAGCATAGACATCGAATTGCAAAAATTAATATTCCTAAACTTATAATGGGGAAAACGTAAAATGTGTTCCAGGGTACAGCACTCTCCTCTACATATACGTATTTTCAGTATCGTATCATTGGGGCCTAATGAATATAAAAGGTGCCGTTTAGTTTACAAAATTTCTGGAAAAGGAATGGTTGGATTTTTTTGGACTTCTAGTATGTTGTTCCCGACACATTTCCTAACTTCCATACAAATTTTCGTCTTGTTGCTAATTTGTTCCTATTTCAACCTTATCCTGACTGGACTATGAGTTAAGGTAGTACAGGTCCTTTACAACGAACGTAATTATAACGAAAATTTCGTTAGAACGAAGTTCTTCGAAATCCCCGCCGAATTCTTGTTCTCCAATACAGTGTTCATTACAACGAATTTTCGTTAAAACGGAATAAAATCGTGGGTCCTGTAAAATTCGTTGTAACGGGATTTTACCTATACACTGATAAAAAGAAAGTAGGAGATAAGCGATGCTGTGCTACACCCACATATTTATGTGTGCTTGGCTACGCATCACTCTGTTCAGTTGGTGTACGCGTCATCATTTAAATATTATGGGTTTATTACGGCACTATCCTGCTTCGCTTTGCGAAATTTTCAAGACATTACATTTTACGGCAATCAATTCCTAGAGGGTATACACATGATTTGAGAAACCAAATGTCTGTAGCAAAGTTGGTTGAGCGTTCGCTTCGCATTCAAGAGGTCCTGGGTTTAGCATAATCGACTGTCCATCCTCACTGAGGTTTCGCCAGAGCTTTTCCCCTCAGAAACACCCAGCAAATGCAGCGATGATAAATCCAACTTATGTCTTGGCTGACATCTTCCGCATTAATTTCCATACCCTACTCCGACTTGAATCATAGAAGTGTAAAGACTTGAGTTTATAAATTTAAATTTACAATTAAAACGCAGCTCATATCTTATCGACGGACACTTCTTAGATTGGCCTAATATGCATAAAATAGATACATGAACAAAATAAATCTCGTTAAAACTTGGCGAGTTAAATTTAGAAACACATACAATGTTATTTTAGTAGACTGCAATTGTATTACTTGCAAAATAAAAAGTATTTGTATTATTTATTTTTAAAATACACACTGTAATGCGATTCAGAATAATGACAACTTGCATGAAGGTGACATATAAACAAGAATTTAAACTTATTTCTAAAGGCCAAATATGAAGGTGAGTTTGAATAAGAACCAGCTCTCATTGTATAGAAGCTATGTAAGACATAAACATTATTTTTTTTCTAATTAATATTTGGAATAGCAACTCAGTTTCTAGTTTATTCTTCTTCTTGCGAACTTTTTGCAATTGCTGATTCAATTCACGTTTTGGAATGTATTTTAAGGAAATTAAAGGGTTGAAAGTTTTTGTTGGAACACTTTGAACAAATCAAAATGGTAAATTTTGCTTCAAGTTGTACATAGTACGTAGTATAAATTATTACTATTCATTTCAGTTCTATGTGCATGGAGACAATCTGGATAATTTGTACAAAAATGTGGATAAAGAAATTCTACCTGTGGAATATGGAGGACAGGGAGGAACCATTAATGAAATAGCAGGTATGATTTCTTATAACAAAATAAAAATATACTCTTTAAGAAATTGCTAAGAACAACATAATATTGTATATTAGATTAAACAAATAAAGATCACTGTCATAAAATATTACGTTACTACCTTACTAAGTCTATGGATGGTAAAAAAAGTCACTGAGACGTTATTTATACTAAACAAAATTCTACGTAAGTAAGGGTCAAAGTTTTTGTTTCAGAAGTGAGTTTGTAGTGTTTAAATAGTTACTTGTATTTTTTGTTTGTTTGTTTGTTCAAAGGTAATGTACAACTGTGTCAGCAGTATCTTTGTTTAGTTAAAAAAGAACGTAAGTGCATGTATATTAATACATGGAAAGAATATTTTATTTAATTTTCTTCTGTTCAAAGAACTGTGCAAGCAGTAAAGAGGGACAATATGTGTAAGGTAATTGCAAATATTAAATTATCGTTTTATATTGCTTTCTCCCATAAAAGGTGGCACCACTGCTTTCGTTTTAAAGTATTTCGGGGAAACGATATTCTTTTTCTAGATTATAAAAACAATTTGCAGAGAAAAGTGTAACTAAAATTTTTAGCTGTGCAAATTAATAAGATAAATTACTAGGAAATGCACTCAAAAGTATAGATTATGATTATAAAGTAATTCCAATTAAGTGTAAGCAGTTAGGTAATGAAATACTTCGGACGAAATACAAGTGTACTTACTGTAATTGAATCGCCAGCCTCCTTTGCATAAATACTAGTTCTTGGTACTATAAACGATAATCTCAGGAATGATTGTGGTAAGAATCTCTTACTGAAATCTGATCACCATTACAACTGATTTAAAAGTAGTAATACAACAGTGTTAAATAAGTTCAGTTAATAATGACACGTTTCTTATAAGGAGTTCGTAAACTTAAATCCATAATAGGATACATAGATGGTTACCCAATTATCTACCAACGATTCCTGCGGAACTGCTAAAATAAATTGTATGCGTTTAAGTATCTTTAAAGTTATTGTAGAATATTCTTTTTTTTTAAATAAATAAATAAGTTGTAAATCACGTATTCTATATTAAAACTTCAACGAAGCAGAGCTGTAGTTATTTGACCTCAAATTGCCAATGCTACTGAAACATGTAATTAGCAAGGTACATGCAAAAGTAAAGGAATATAAGCGACAAAAAATATCAAAAAGTTCGAATTCATCACAGGATGCGCAGAGTATTCGAGGTGCGTTCAAAATAAAACAGCTCTATCTGATGAAGTTCTGAGTATATTGCGATGAAACTTTGTACGAATGTGCAACAGCAATTTAATTATATGTTTCTTTGATAACATAGCCTTGGACTGCAATGACAGCTTCAATATGGGCTTCAATACACTTGACCGTCTATGATTTAGAAAACTGTTTTAGCACCGGAATATAGGCAGGAGTAATAACGCGAAATTATTGTTGAAGTTGGGTGGCATGGCACATTCCTCGCTAGTCGTTATTCTTAACACTGTCGTCGTTGCTGTAAACCTGATGTGCATAACACTGGGACCACCCGAAGAAACTGCCCTTATATCCGTCCACTTCGTGTATTCAGTATTTGGTTCTGACCAAAGTTTTTCCCATCTGAGAAAACAGAGAGCATGCCATGTTCTTCTGGGTTATTTACCTTGTTCAGTAACCGCTTTGAAGGAAGCAGGTGACTTTTCTGTTCTCGCAAACATGGATATAATTTGTAGCGCAAATTCGTATGCATCATACGTCTGATTGAGCCCTAAAAGAACATGGAGATTCATCGCGATGGTCGTCATGAAATATCCGTGATATCATCAATAATGTTCTACACGTGCTGTATAAACTCATGTGTTCTGACAGTGTCCGAAGGTTGAACATGCTGTTTTTATTTCGATACAGAAGCCACATTTTCCCTGTAAGATTCCAACTCGTTTCGCACTTCGTGCACAAATTTGACAACTTCGCAATCTCTAAACCACCGCGTTCTGCGCAGACAACAACCAGAGAAGTTCCTATTGATGTGATGCGTCATGAAGCACTGGAAACGATAACACGTATACATTAGTTTCATGGGAGTTATGGAGTATACATATCATGTCCTAAAATATCCTATGCACCCTGCATATTCACTAAATTAGCAAAATTCATGGGACCTAATATCTGGTTGGGTCCCCTTTTGGCCCTGCGGAATGCAGCGATACAGCGTGAAAGTAAGTCTCCAAGTCCCTGGTGCACCTTCGGAGGCAGTTGACACCTGACAGTCTGCAGTAGGGATGGTATCGACACGACACGAGACGAGACTGGCATCAGTCTTGTTCTCCTCTCGAATTTTTAAGACATTATTGGTCTTGGTCTCCTTTCGATCCGGCCTTGTTCTTGGTCTCGGTCTCGAGTATCGACACGTTAGTCTCGGTCTCGTTTCGAGAGTCTCGAAAGACTACAGATTTTTAAAAATTTGCCGTCGCTTCACTTGTTTGAAATGGGTACGCAGCTTTCCCAATCTCAGTACAAGAACAAGCATATTAATATGATATTAACAAAGTTTGATACATTGTTAATTTGGGGGTTGGATTAGAAATAATGTTCTTAAATACAGAGAAAAACATTACGATTTTAAACTAATATAAAGTTTTAGTTAGCATATACAGAATACCAATAAGTGAGATACATAAAAATATTTATATTGTGGAAACAGATCCATGTTATACCACAAATTGCGGAATTGATATACATTACATTTACGTTTTGCTATTTCTAAATTATATCTAAATTGACTGAATAACTGTTACGTTAAAAATGAAAACTTTACATTTTAGTCGAAAATTTCTACCAGATTTATAGAAATAAATTAACGTACATTGTAAAGATTTACGGAAACATTCCTGAGAAAAGCTAGGCAACCATAGCTACCTGGGAATTAGTAATTTAGCTAATAAAAGACATTCATCGTACAGTTTTCAGGAATATTGGGAGCAAGAGAAAATACAGCTCAGTCGTTGGACCTCCCCTGCATGCTCTTCGAGCCATTCTCGGACGACATTGGAGCGATGTGGCGGCATATTGTCATCTTGAAAGATCGCAAGATCGTCAGGGTGTTGAAAGGCCAAAATCGGGTTTAGATGATCTTCAAGCAGCTGACGGTACCGTTGACCATTCAACGTGCCTTTTAGAAATACCAGAGGGTCCATTCCATACCAGGAAACGTGCCCCAGACCATGATTGATACTCCACCGCCTTGGACCACTTAAACTCGGCATGCGAGATCCATCCCTTCATGAGGTCTGCGCCCCACACGGTGCCTTCCATCGGTATGATACAGTTGATACCGTGACTCATCGGACCAGTTGACGTTATGCCACTGTTGCAGTGTCCATCCGAAGTGGTTGTTAGCAAATGCAAACCGGAGTGTCCGATGACGTGGGGTTAGCAGTGGCACCCGTGTAGGGCAGCGGCTCCCATACCCGAGGAAACGTATTGTCCACTTTGAGATGTTAATAGCGCGTACAGTGTTAGATTGCACCGTAATATCTTGCACTGTCGCCCTCCTGCCTCTATTGGCCATTCGTCGAAAGTGTCACCTGTCTCGGTCATTGTGGGCGGCTGGACATCCGATACGGTGCCTGTTATGGACTGTGACGCCTTCATCCACTCATTCTCGGTACACCCGGAACACAGTTTAAAGTGTGAAGCAGAATTCCTGCACCACCGCCAAAATCGAATTTCCCATACGTCGGGCACCCACTACCATGTCCCGTTCGAATGGTGTCAACTCAGACGACGTTTCATTTCACAGGAATCACTCAAACAGCCACTTCCGACAAGGTCTCACACACAACTGCAGCCGTCGCGGAACCCTGCAGGGGCATAGAACACACATGGTGTCCACCCGCAAATCAGTGACCTGCTATCCAATGAGTTTTGTTAGTTCAGTGTATAAAATATAATGTTAAATTTAAGAAATACAGTGTTGTAATCCTTTAGCTCTTCAGTCCCTCATATATAACACTTTCTGCTAATAGGAGTTTCACTATAAAGGAGAGGTACTAGGGTTATTACCGAGTTTTGAATTATTCAACAGTAAGCTATGTGTTCTTCTGTTTACTTACAGAAAAGTGGAGAGCCAAAGTGAACAGTTACAGAGAATGGTTCCTGGAAGATGAGAAATACAGAACGAATGAATCTAAAAGACCAGGAAAACCAAAGTCTCAGGCAGAGTTCTTCGGTGTCGAAGGATCCTTCAGAAAATTAGATGTGGACTGATTTATTTTGTTATTGTGTTCTTTAAGTTTTACCTACATGTGAAATACAACTGTTACTATTATTGTAAAACAATAATTGACTTTATTTTCCTATAAACTCTGTCTTGTAAGT
This sequence comes from Lepisma saccharinum, assembly GCA_022664845.1. NCBI lineage: Eukaryota > Metazoa > Arthropoda > Insecta > Zygentoma > Lepismatidae > Lepisma > Lepisma saccharinum. The sequence continues at coordinate 42,823 of JAGDQP010005421.1, read as the reverse complement.
TCAAAGGTAAACACACCGAATATTGTTGTTATTTTATGCGTAATTTGTATCAGTACAAAAACCCTTTCGGGGTAAAGGCAAGAGTGACGCAAGAATTATACTCACAAAAGAAGTGATGATATCCATTTTATGAGTGGCTTTGTTTGTATCACTAAGGCGGAAGTGTTTCCCCTGTAATAAAATCAATAAATTAACAGACTTACTATCCTCCCTTCCGCCATAGTGACACAAACAAAGTCACTCGCAAAATGGAAATCAGTTCTTTTGTAAGTAGAATTCTTGCGTCAATCTTCTCTTTATCCCGAAGGGTTTTTTGTACTCTTGTCACTTATTTTGTAAAGTTGCCTATTAAACAAAAAGTGCATAGTCTTCAAACTAAAGGTAGATTTTGGACCATATTATAGACTCCGTATCTTGAAAACGGTAATTCCTATTGAAAAGTAAGTATCAATTTGCCTCTACGAAGCCCACAATTGACCCCCGAAAGCCCCAAGTACTAACCATTTTGGTCTAAACCAAAATACATTCAGAATGACAGACACACGTTTCTATAATTTTCAAAAATTCAGTGATTTGGCTTCAAAAACAAAGTCATAACTTTTGAACCCCTTCGCCGATTTTGACGTGAACACCGTTTGAAAGATATTGAAGAGTAGATTATGATCCCGAAGTTTCGGCCGCCTATATGGGCTGGTGTCAATGCTAGCATCAGAAATGTGAAATTCTACATTTTTCTTCGAACCACCCTAGGGGGTCCCAGGGAGGTCCCACCGACCTATTCTTACAAGTAAAGTACCCGAAGTGAGGACTCGAGTTGCTCATCAAGTGATACCTTAAATTGAAGCTAGTGACGAGTATAGTACACCTGTGAAATCCTAGCTTCAGAGCTCCAGAAATAAAAAAGTTGTGGCGGGTCAAAGTTCAAAGAGAAAGCGAATTGTATTGAAACAAGTCATAACGAAAGGCAGAACAAAAGTCAGAAAAGGACATGGGTTTGAATTGAAATGCGATTCATTTGAAGGAAAGAGGCACGTACAAAGTACTACACATTGATACAATCAATACGTAAGTCGTCAATGAAGGCGTGTGATAAGCAGATACTTTGCTCACAATGAGCACACTTGACAAAAGAGATGTTCTCACATGAGGGCTTGTAACACTCGTCACGTATATTAGAATCAAAACGATAATCCAATGGAGACATCCAGGGTTCGGGCTCCTCATCCAAGTAGCCGCTTTTGTAAAACGCAAACCTGATCATGTTGCGAAATCGTGAGGCGCTGAATTGGAAGAGAGTGAAGGGCTGCATTCGTAAAATATTATCCCGATGCCAGAGATTAATTTTCGAGGAAGCGATAACTGTGTCAGTAATGAACCTGATAAATGATTTATATGTACGGAAGAAGTAAACAAGTGGTTGGATGAAACCAGCGCAACCACCAGGAATTAAACGTTTGAACAGTGTTATATGATTAGGGCATAATTCATTTGATACGTTATCATCCTTATTTGTACTCCATGAATCCAGCAGAAGCAAGACTTTATCGCGATCGGCAGGCAGACTGTTCCAGAATACAGAATAAAACTTTCTTAAATCACTTTTGTTCATGTTTGCAGTCTTTCCTGGATAGGACACTTATGTTATCGGGATCTTTTTGCTTATTTCCTGGAAATTGACCACTAGATTCGGATACAAGAACGTACATCGGACGCAATATTTCACCGTCCATGGAAATAACCGGAATGATCATATATGAATGAGTAGTAGCACTGACTGATCCAAATGCACCTCTTACAATCACCGTACCTTTAGTCCTATGAGTCCTGTATGCATGGAGTTCCTTGTCAAATCGACTTTGATCAGCATTGAGTACTTGACGCGAATTCAGGTCTTCTAGTAACATAAGTTCTTTCATGGACGTAATAAATGTCGTAGATAAGTGATGTAATTCAGCCTCTTTTGATTTCCACGTTTTGCTAACCCTATGCGTGATAGAACGACTGACGATATTGTTTCTCTTTTTAAAATTAGACAGCCAGTGACGAGATGCCTTGAATTGTAGAGTATTATCCGGGTTTAGCTCTTTACTTATCTGAAGAGCCCAAAAGCGAAGAGTTCTGTCGTGTATAATTGTACATCTCCCGACCATTTCTTTGCATTTATCGTGAACTGCTGCATTAAGTTTCTTATAACTGGGTTTTTGCCTTTTTTTCTCATATTCAAAGAGGATATTTTTCGATTGAATTAATCTATACTGTGACTTGACAGATGAAAATTTCCTTTTCTTTTCCGGGTTCTCATTGTGTGTCCAAAACATGTACGCTGCTTCTTTATAATCATCATCCAAGATATGTTTTTGTTTTTTTGGTGAAGGCTGATATTCTTCACCTGAAGAAGCTACAGGTGTCGGAGACTCTTGATGTGTTTGAGAACCTTGCGATGTACTTGGCATTTCCTCATCAAAGACGTCATCACCGTAGTCTCCATCATCACTGTCACCAGCAAATCCAAGAGTTCTAACTTCTTCTATGATTTCCATCTTGTCCTCAAGTATCTCCACTATTTGTTTGTACAATGAATCTTCATACCTATTCATTCTCCTATTAACAAATCCATATTTCTCATACAGAGCATGAACGATAGCACCTGCTTCCATTTTCTGGAACAAAAAGAAAAAAGAACTTTTATTGACATCAATAACAGGGGCAAACATGCACAAGGAAATTCATACACGAATAAAAGAAAGCGGTATATCAGCCAGAGAGAAGGATATCATTCTACACATTACATTAATTGGGAGCAACTTACGGCGTATTACCATCGGGATAATCAGCAAAACATGGATATCACAAGCAGCTAAATTCGCTTTCAATTTGAACTTTGACCCGCCATAACCTTTTTATTTCTGGAGCTCTGCAGCTAGGATTTCACAAGTGTACTGTACTCGTCACTAGCTTCAATTTAAGGTATCACTTGATGAGCAACTCGAGTCCTCACTTCGGGTACTTTACTTGTTAGTATGGCAAAGAGCTTTCAAATGCAAGTTCAGGCATCATAATCGGGCTTTTAGTTCGCAAGGTCCGAAATTAGCTGTATACATAGAGTGCCTCTAGCATAGTCCTTGCTGAACGTCACTCGAGAAACAACCGTTCTTCACACAAACATACATTGTTTTCTACACAAATTTATCACTTTGCCTCCTGAAGAAAATAGAGTATAGTCGAAGGAAGTCATTAATTGTGGCGTATGCGCGAACAAAAGTCTATGTGCTATCTTTTAACATGGCACTTAGACCTTTGGTCGCGCATACGCCTCAATTACATGCACGTAGATTCTTTCATCCGCAAGATATTTCCGAATTGGAGTAAAACTCCTACCAATGAGAAGACTAAAACACACTTTGTTGGTGAGTAATTTTGTTAACACTAAACCAATACATATCTCGAATGGTTTACTCATAGAAACAAAATCTCTAACTGTCGCCAGAGATATTACATTCAAGAAAATGTTATTTTTTTATATATATAGATTAATCAGAAACACACCACCTTTTATACGCAGTTCGTACTGGAAAAATGAGTGTACACATATATCGGGTTTCTTATTATTCAATAAGACTTACAAGAGAAGTTTTTCGGTTCGAACAGGATTTTTTTTAGAAGACTTGGTACATGTATTTGTACCTCGATGCTGATAATAATTGTAAAGCAGTTCGACTGGGTAAGGCTTCGTTTGTCCGCTACAGGGCGTTAAAATTTGGAGGAGTAGATAGAATCAAAGTAGTAGCAGCATCGGGGTACGAATACATAGACAAAGTTTTATCAAATATTCCTGTTTAAACGGAAACTAAGGGAGTCATTGCAGCGGCTGTATCTCCCTTGCTCCAAACTTTAACGCCCTGTAGCGGACAAATGAAGGCTTATTAGCATCGAGGTACAAATACATATACAAAGTCTTACCAAAAAATTCCTGTTCGAACCGAAATACTTCCCTTGCTATTATCTTTGAACTATCGCAATAAACTCAAAAGTGAATGGCCTAATTGAAACAAAAACGTCAATTTTGTAATAAGCCCCCTACATGTTTAGGTTAATTTCAGATCCCGATAAAAAAATAATAATAATGACTGGTGTTAATGGCAGACACTCCGAAATAGATACAAGCCAACGAGAGAAATGTAAATGTGAACTGCTGATACAAAAGCAAGAAGAAAAAAATCTTTACCATTTAATGGAATTCCGTTTGCTTTTCGAGATACATGGATTCCAACTTGCAGCCCAAAATCGATATCTTTCAACGGAAACTCAAATAAATATTTCGTGATAAATCAGTAAGGACGCATTAAAATAACTTTTGGTTTTGAGATGTTGATTTTCTTAATACGATGATATTAGGGGGTAAAATGTTATGTTATCGGTTTGGCAATAATACCAACCTGATATAGTGTTAGTAACAGAACACTCAGTCAGTTTGTTAGATAATTGATAACCACCTAGTGGTGATAACCATCATACCTAAAACAGAACATTGTCTAGAGGAAAATTGGTATATATACAAACCTCAATGAAGTCAAGTAGATGTAATTAAAAATGAAACACCAATAGTAAGTTCAAAATATCAAGAAATTCAAGAGGATGTATAAGGAAGTAGCGAGTTTAGCAAGTATTAGGTTACTAAGCTGAAGACAGAATTACACACACACTCCTTCACGCACAAGTGAACAATATGATGCACACATATACATGTGCTTATACAAGCAATATAGGTAACATTACAGGCGAAAAATGCCCAATTGCAATGCGAGAGGAAATCGAAGGATTCAACTACTTGAACTGCTTATTTTCTGCAATTTGAAATACATACGCAAGTTGTAAACACAATTATTATATTGAAAGAGTGCATTTTACAATAGCAAGGCAAAGAAGAAGAAAGAACAAATATTATGGTGCTAAATTCAGCTAATATAATTGGTAAAAAAGATCTTGAATGAGCTAGAAATGTCACAATTTTACAAACATCAGCATTACTACTGGAAATCGTGACCATAAATTATATTGAATTAGGGACTAAGCTAATATTAAACAAAAGTTGAGTGGAAGAAGTAAGTAAAGCTTCCAACAACCAGAGGGCGGAAAACTAGAGAAATGAAATCCAACGTTAAATCGAGTAGCAGAGAAGTTAGAACATAAAGAGGAAGGTGTTTCGTACTTTGAGGTATACGGTACATGGATTTAGGGATATATAGAACAGAGAGTTTTGAGACAAAACGGAAGGACTTCATGAACAGAGAGAAAATAAAAACTCCGAAACAATTGTCGGAACTTAAGTTATTCGTATAACTGATTGAATTTATGAATTTGTTAAAGTGTTATTGATCTTAAACTGAAGCAAGTTGATAACTGAAAGGATCTTCATCGTAGCTATTGAAAGTATCCCCGAACTGTATCGAAGCAGCAACTACTTAGAAAGAAGTTTCAATGTATATTTTAGAATGTAAGAAAGGTCGTTTGTATCATTATGTTGTAGTTCTCTGTTTTATAGCGTCTTCCTAATGAAATAAGCTGGAGCTGCGATTCCGCTAACAATCGCAAAGGCTCCGATCCCTTAATAGCTATTTAGCCACGCAAGCATGATTTTTTAAATAAAATAGGCTGGCAACGCTGACAACTGCAGTGATTAGGTACGGAAACGTACTTTTCTACCATGTCGAGTATAATAGGCGTCTTTATACTATAATTTTTTAAATAAATGGGTTTGCTACACTTAACTAATGCACCAATCAAGACTGTTCCGTCCGCTTTGAGCTAGTCTAGCTATGTAGTTTCCAACGACACCTGGGTGCATTAAATAAAATAAGATAAAATGAGTTTTATAGGCGTTAGCAGCACTATGGCTTACGCCCGTCCCGACCTCGGATACGTCTCCACGCCTTGTGGTTCATGAGATATATTTTGGACCTGGTTGGCAACACTGAAAACGGCGTTTCAGGGACCGGGAACACCCACAGTGTGTTGCTATTGTGTCAAATAATAAGTATGCCACGTTTAGTGATGCTATCTCCAAAATATTGAAAAGTTTTTTTTTTTTTAAATAATTGTATATAAAATAGATTGACAACTTCTCAATGTTGAAAGAAGTGTTTTCTGCCTCCATTTTGATTGCTTATTTTCACATATATTAGGAATATTCTTAGTAAATTGGATATTCTGATCCCTAATTGACAAATACGAAAGTGGTTAAAATTTGGCATAAGTCGTGGGAGTAATCTAGCATATTATTGTCATTGAGAAAAGTTATCAGGTTTTATGTTGTCATTTTTATCTAAATACGATTAACTTTACACTTCTCAGTAAAACAAATGGCTGATGACAAACTTGACTAATATCTATGCTGCATTGTGAACCACTCTAAAAGGATGAAACATCTTTCTTTCAATTTTGAAGTATAAATGACATCCGTTAAGCATTATAATTCCATCTCAAAATATCATCTTTTTTATCCAAAGCGACGGCGTTTCGTTAAAAATCTACTATTGTCGATTGAAATTAATTAGTTTTTATGAAAATACTTTCTCGTAAAAAAAAGAGTAAAGTATATGTCAGAAGTAAACTAAACACATGTCGTATAAACTAGAAAGTATGCATATGGAGACCTGTAAATGAAAATTCTTTAATAAAATGAATACATCCCCCGTAGCATACGTTGAAAATACATGGATTAAACGTTAGTACCCAAACGTTAATTTAACGTTGTAAAAGTACCGAAATGTACGCCTGTTCAACGGTTTATTAGACGTTGAATAATGGTTGAGAAGAAACAAGATGAAATCAAGAAGTGGACTATGAAGAAACGGGTTCCGTTGGCCAAAACCGAGCATGGTTGCTGTGTGCTGTCTCTTGGTATACACACACTTAGTTGTATTTGGTTCGTTGCTTTCATCATGATACACAGTGTTAATTTTCCAACAGTAAGTTATCCCACCGTATCCTATGGGATTCACAGCTGGAACTTACCGCACTCGTCGTTGGTAGCTCCTCGCCTTATACCCTCATCCCCGGATCCAACTTGAGAGTCCATTACGATTTTACGATATCTGTATTAACAGACAGTCTACAATGCAGTTGCCACAAATCGAGACGAGTCATTCCACTGATAAATATCATTTAACTATCATGTAGTTGTGCATTTTTCCTTCTTTAACGCTCTGACCATTGCTGCACTATTAAATTTGTATATCTTAATAAGTGTAATGTGTCGCCTTAGAAAAACGCATATAAAGCGAAATCTATATCATAATTAACTTCACATTAACACCCTATCAACGAAATAAAATTTTCTTTGGAATATAGATTGAAATTCAACGTGTTTTCAACATTCGAAAAAGGGCACAAAATAATAGTTAATACAATCAATTAGCTTTTAATTAGAAATTTTACTCCATTAAATTAGAAAGATCCCATGAAACGAAATGTATACCATAATTGAAACTAACAGTTGAATCCACGTTGAACTAACATATTTTCAACAATATCAAGTCTGTTAAAATATGATTTAAAATTAAACGTACTTTTTTCAACCGATAACAGTTAATCAAAGAAATAAACAAAAATCAACGTTTCTGTGCTTCTGGGGAGTGAATTAGCAAGACTGGTTATGATTGGCTACTTTTCTGTAAACTAGTTGCTACAAATATGGAACCTGCAAGGACCAATTTAAAATGAAGCAGAAATAAACTGAGATGGATTCGCATTCACTATATCTATTTCTTTATTGATTTGCATTAAAACATGGAAAACAGAGTAAGAGTTCTTTTCCATGCGAATAGTTGTTAGGAATGAAACTATTTTAACTACTTATTGGCATATAAGTAAATCGAGTATGTTTAATCGCAGTGTATGATGCACATAACTTTTTTTTTATCGTGCGAATTTTGAAATGAAAAGTTTCAAGCAAAATTCCAGGGATTCAACTGTACCTCCCTGCTCCCCTAAATGGCGGGCCTGATAATAATAATAACAATGCAACGTGACTATCAAGCAACGATATATAGTCTTTTATTAGCCTGCATTACAAGTTTCATTTTTGCAGTTGTGTTTGGAGAATATCCTTGCATGAAGTAAAGTTGAAAGTGTGTCTTTTTCACATTCATTTCTTTAATTCACAATGGTTCGTTGTGCCCTCAAATCTGGCAAAGTTAATTTAACACATTTCCCGACTTCATAGAATGATGAAATTTTGAACAGCGACGTAAGTCGGGTGACAATACAATATTCTATTGTTAGTTTCATATATTTCTATATATTTATATATTTTAAAAGTATGTTTTTTTTTTAATATGGACTTCTTTATCCTAAAATAAATACTAGCCTGCACCGACTTAGAGTTTTGACTGGTTGCAGAACACTTTAGGATTATGATCAAAATATTAACTTGAGAAAAAGTATCCGAACAGCGAAATAACTTGAGACAAACATTTTAAATACTTTCATTTCTTAAACAATTCGTACTAAAAAGTAAAAATTGTTTCAGCATGACTAAGAAGAAAAGCATGGGGCGCGTCAAATAAAAAAAAAATATGAAGTAACTGTATATGAGAGAGCTTGCTTTTTTTTTAGTCCTGCAAAAACAAAATTATTTTTTACTTATAGTACGAATTGTGTAAGGAAAGAATGTCTTTAAAAGTGTTTTTATTATTATTATTTCTACCATAAGTTTTAAAGTATAATGTATTGACTGAAATCGAAATTTGTATTAGGCTAATCTCTCTTTGGAAATATCCTCTCTTTATGCCACTAATAATTCTACTGTATAAGCATAACTTTGTAAAAAAAAATCTAACAGACGTTTAGCCGCTACTCGCGTTTCCAGGGAACACAACGAGGAGGTAGTCTGTTGTTGTTCCCCATAATGTTTTTAGCTCTGTATTCCACGTTGTCAAAATGATCTATTTATGTACTTTTAAGAGCAGTCTTTTTATAAGCTATCAATATTGACGTTGTCAAACACTATTTACATTATATACAGTCAACCAAGCACCTGCCGTTCTGTCAATTGGACAGTTTTACAACGTAACTCAAAACTTTCAGGCCATGTCCAATATCGATTTTGCCTTCAACTAACTGTCCTGTCGTTCTTTTAATAGCTTCATCTAGTTTGCAGTATTTTTTAAGTCTCTTCTGCAGTGGAATGTTTAAGTCATTTTGGCTCCGAATAACATCATAGAACCGGGCATCTTTCTTTAAGAGTTGCACAAGTTCTAAAATATTTGGGTGACATCTACGAATTTTCTTATTTATTTTTGTACGCCATCCTTCTACTCCATTATTAGTACGATGACGTTCGCTGTAGCAGTTCCACATGTCGCCAATGACATCATTTTCAAGCCATTACTCCACCATGTAATCATTGAAGATTTGTATGGCTTCCGTTGTGGGCGATGATTCCATAATTGTTAACCATCCCTCTTCAACATTTTCGTAGGGAATGTGAGCTAGCGCGGCGCACATCCTGATGTGTTTCCTAATTTCTTCATTTTCACTGTATTCTTTCGCCATACGTAGTGATTGCACCTTCCTCCTTAAGCACTGGTTGAAATGGAAATTACAACCTTTAACGATAGATGAAGGGAAGGCTTTCCTAACCGCACTTACCATAGGAGTTTCGAAGTCAATTTTCCAATGTGCAGGAGTCCACAGAGACTTTAACAGGGAAAAAAGTCGATCTTATGTTTCCTCCCTTTTGTCGGGTAGAAAAGCATAGACGGCGGGCAGTTTGTTGAGTCAAATCTACTCCCAACATCAACATGAATGGTATAAAGCTGTTCAGATTATCGTGGGCAGCTTTTGAAAGTTCCATCGCCAAAAAATTGTGTCCCTAACTGTAGAGAGTTCTTGCCACTATCGGAAGAAAACGCAATAATTCTATCAGTAGTATCTTCATCAAAAAGAATAGTTTTCTGTAGATGCAAGCGGAAGTTCAATATCTTCTCTGTTCTGTGCAAACTTGGATTATCCTACAGCTACCTGATGCCTCGGGAAATGAATCTCAAAAATCTGTGGCACTGGAGTTAACTCGTCGCGTACTCTTTGTTTGCATTACACTACACATTTTTGCACATCAAGTTTTGCCTGATCAGGAACGCAAGAATGTCCACTAACTTTCAAAACACAATCTTCCTCGTTAGTTAGAACACTTCCTTTGCACGATTTGTTTCTGCACACCCAATATTTATTACCATTCTTAAACTGAATTTTGAATCGGAATGAACGTCCACAGTAAACTAAAGCCGGTCGTTTACGTTGAGTCTCCACATACTCCATGTTGAACAAACTTAAGCTAATAAATGTTGCTGACAAGATCAAGCTGATGTTACAAAGACAATGAGTATTTGAAAACTTATTGTAAATAAAAAAGAAATATTTTGTACAATGGATGACGTCATCTGGCAAAGCAGGCTCAAGAAATCCAGGTGTGTTCCCCTTTTGCAGGACTGAATGCCGAAGGCTATTAGTAGCAAACATTCAAAAGACTGCTTTAAAATTACTCGATTTTGGCATCTTCATCAGAGATCCAGATCAATGCGATAAGCAAACTGGTATAGAGTCTCGCTTATCATACGTATATATAATTCCTCGATTTTGACGTCTCATAGTGACACTTGATGAGCTGCGGAATAAATGACTCACAGCAAGTAAGGGGATAGAAAAAAGAGATGAGATCTCAAATCTCAAAAACACTTCCTCACTTGCAACTATTTTCTATGGAATTTATGGACTTCCTCAGTTGGGCATTGTGTCGAATATGGCAAGCTTGGAGCAGCTAGGTCTAACTAAATGGAAGCAATTTGTACATTTAAATATGGATTGGCAAAATTGAACTACTGCACTAATCAAGACTGTTCTGGAGGCTGGCCCTGAGCTAGTCGAGGGCTTTCCAACGACACCTAATACATCTCTCTACATCTTGTAGTTCCTGATATTTAATTTCTGGACACAGATGGACAGACGGACGGACACTTTGATTGAGATTAGAGGGCCCCTTTTTACAATAGGATCGCTATCAAGGGACATAAAAGGAAAGAAAGTGGGTTTTTAAATATGAATAATCATTCTAAAGATGATCAGCAACATTTTTAGTGAATTTTTTAACATTGGTAGTCACTCGTTAGTAAAGTGTAGTAACTTTTAAAAAAGTTTCTGAATACGGCTGCATATATTGAGAAATGCTGCATATATACCCAAGCTTCTTACTGAATTGTGAATTACGATAGTATTTCGTTTTTAGTTTTTGATATCACTAAACTAAACTCCTAATGTTGCTAAAATGACAAGCGAAGAGAAAAGTCAACGAAGGAGTCATACAGCTCCTATCGGCCAAACCAGTATCAAATTCAAACTTATAAGCATGCCTTTACTACAGAAACGGTCTTCGTAACATTAACGGAATAATAAAATAGTAGTCACTCGGAAGATGCCTTCATAGTGTAGTGGTTAGAATAACGAACTACAAATGACATGAGCGGAAAGTTTCAGGTTAGAAAAGCATTACAGACAATTGGAAAATTTATGAACATATTAATATATCATGAAAGGAATGAACGAAGTAGAACTAAATTTGTTTATCAATAGCCAGCAATCATTCTCAGTAGCTCTCTGTCAAGAGAGCCAGTTGACCACTATAGGGTGAGTCATTCCCGTGTAAAATATGTTTTGCGCAGACAGCACCACCTATAAACAAATAACATAAATTCAGGTTTGAGGCAGAAAAACAACATGAAGTATGTGTGCACACGATGAACAGTATAGTAATTGCACAAGACTAGTAATTACAGAAGCTCTTCATGTTGCTAAGAAAACAAATGGGAATCAACAAAAGTGTGCATGCGGGTCTACAATGAAATGAGTGAAACATAACCAACACCCCAGGGCAAAATCCTGTGTTGGTCGAACGCCGTGTTGGTTCAACGCCGTGTTGGTTCAACGCCGTGTTGGTTCAACGCCGTGTTGGTCCAACGCCGGTACTTCGGGAGTGTAGTACCGGCGTTGGACCAACACGGCGTTCGACCAACACAGGATTTTGCCCTGGTGTAAAAAAATAATTTAAGATAATATTTTTTTATTATGTTTTTAGGATTTATATATCTAGGGCGTTGTCAATTTTATTGTTGGTCCAACGCCGTGTTGGTCAAACGCCGTATTGGCCTTACGCGGTGCCAATCCACGATACAATTTTTTACAAAAATTATTATTTCACAATTACTTCATTATTATCAAGATTTGTGTTTTACCGTGTTGGTCGTACGCCGGATATTATTGTTGGTCTAACGCCGTGTTGGTCCAACGCAGTCTTGTTTCCGTGTTGGTCCTGCGCCGTGTTGGTTCAACGCCGTGTTGGTCAAACGCCGTGTTGGTTCAACGCCGTGTTGGTCCAACGCCGTGTTGGTCCTACGCATGTAACCCCATTTTACCACTACCGCTAGCGTCGACAAACGGGGATATCGTTGCTGCACTTTCACTGACATCTGTGAACCAAAGTGTCCTTGCGGCTCCTGAAAACAAATGTATAACTTCTTCGCAAGTTTCCCAGCCATGGATATCGCAACATCAATGGTATAGCTATGGGTCGTGCTGGACATTGCTTGAATAGTTCCAATAGTGTCTTTCTCCCCTCGTTTCGATAAGTAGAACGGGATGGCAGTTCATAATTGAACTGACTCTGGTCACAATTCCATACACTGGCTGCAGGCAAACGATGCAAATGTATGTAATCGTTTATTTCACTGCTAAACGTGGCACCACGTACACGAATACCTGCATCTTCTGCAATGTCCTTGTGTGTTGCAAAGGTAGTAATCGTTCATGCAATAATTCCTTCTTCTTTCTTAAGATCTTTGAAATCCGATAAGCCAACTTCTTTTGCCGCTTGGAGCACCCAGCACTGTAAATGCCAGTAATGCACTGATTCTCCATGCTCTCGCGATTCGTAAAATAATCTGATGACTTCACATTTCACTGTTTGGAGTTTCATTTCCCGATTCTCTTTGAATGAAGCGAAGTTCGTAGACAGCGCGTGTCCATAATCCAAAATAGGTTTGCAGTTACTTAACGAAATAATTTTCTTGTGCCGTGCCAGAAGCTTCCTGTACGAGTTGTATCCTCCTTCATGATAATCTTTGTAGATACTCAGGATTTCCTCGTCCGTAAACTGCGATATCACATCTGTTCTTTTTAGTTTTTGTGCTGGCGATACGTCGTGTTTGCTGTGACTACTGCCTTGTTCCCGCTCTGGACTGCTCTCTTGTTTCCGCTCTGAAGTGCTATCATAAATGTATTCCTGTGCCGTGCCATTTTCTTCATCATCTCTATCGAGTGTCGATGTGTGTATCATTTATAATTCATTGTCGGACTCACTGATAATTACATTGCACAAAAGTGTCGCAAATGACTCATCTTCCGCTCCAACTGACGTTTGCTCCTTATATCTGCCCCTTAGTTTGCCTTTTAACAGTTCAACTACATGAAGGGGGTTAATGCCAACAGCCCGCCCCATTTTTTCCACACTGACTACCACACCGAACACTACTTGGAGCTTACTACCACACACTGACGCACCTGTCGGATCTTCACTCAGCGCCTACAACGCAGAATCTAACAGATAGTGTTTCGAAGGATAGGTGGCGCTGTCGGCGGCAAACGCGTTTTACACGGGAATGACTCACCCTACAGTGGTCAGTACTTAGTCCTGTCTATGTCTACCAAGTTTTCTGTTGATCCTCGCGTTCGAACCGAAACATGTTCCTTGTTGGAGCAATGCGAGAAATCTCTTTAGTGTCCCGTGCCATCCGATTAGTAGTCAGACGCGCTACCGCATCAGCCATTGCGACTCATGTACAACGTTAAAATAACGTTTCGGTACGAGGGCCACTCCATATATATTTTGCAATACGCAGAAATTATTAGAGATAAAGCGATGCCTTTTTTTCCCTTTACAGGTGAAACATCTAGAAGATTGAAAACAAGAGGAACCTCATCACTCGCTTTTTTATTTGTGTGTATGTGTGTGTGCGAAAGTGTGGACGTTCTGGTTGTTCTAATTGAGCTATCACGGGAAGCATTTCGAGCCATGATTTACTATGATTTTCGCGTTGGACTGAGAGAGAAGGACTGTCACGAGAGGTTGAGGTCAGCGTTTGGGGATACCGCTCCAGCATATACGACAGTATTTAGAAGGTACAAGGACTTTCAAAGGGGTCGGACGTTGTTGGAAAATGGATCCCGTGAAGGAAGACCTCAGTGTTCAACAACACCGGATTTAGTGGCTGCTGTGCAAGACAAGGTCTCCAAGGATCCAAGATAGAGGAAGCTCTAGGTATTGGATCCTCGTCAGTTCACACAATTTTACAAGAACATCTGCAGCTGAAAAAGGTAGTTTCTCGGTGGGTACCCCATCAGTTGTCAGATTCCAAAAAGCAGAGAGGATGAGAATTGCTCCTGAAACATTAGATATGTTAACCGAGGTGGACACCAGAGCATTTCTAAAATTGTTACAGGTGATGAAACCTACATACCATTTTATGACTGCCCCACTCGACAGGAAAGCCGTGTGCGGATCCATGAAAATGACCCGACACTAACAAATGTAAAAAAAACAACTAGCAATGAAGAAAGTTATGTACGCTGTGTTCTTCCGTAGCATTGGTTTAGTGGCAGCTATTAGGTTACAAGAACAGAAGACTTCAAACTGGTACACAACAATGTGTTTAACCAAAGTTCTTGCATCCCTCAAAACCCGAGGTTTACTCTACCACCACGATAACGCCTCCTCTCACACTGTAAAGCAAACAATGGATTATCTCCAGGCTAATAATGTTAAAATACTTCAGCATCCCCCCCCCCCTATTCCCCTGATTTGGCTATGTGTGACTCCTGGCTGTTCTTTAACCTTAAAAAGCATTTGCGGGGACGCCGTTTTCACTCAGAAGACGAAATTGAAGCATCAATCATGAACGTTTTCAACAGTATTCCAATACAATAGTGGCGCCGGGCTTTCAACTTGTGGCAGGAAATTCACTTTGAATATCTGTACAAAAGTTTTGTTCAAAAGACGTATAGTTCTCCCGTATTGCAAAACTTATGGAGTGGGCCTTGTACTAACATTTTATCCACGGTTTTTCAACGTATGCGTGCTACTTGGGATTAAGTTAGACCTTTACGCATCCTGTGTCCGTTCTTTTTCAAAAGAAGAAACTTTCGTAACTTTTTTTTATTTAATTTTGTATCGAATTTCTTATCTGCATTTTGCAGAAACAAAGTAATATGTTTATACAATATTATTTGTAAATTAAGACACTTATAATGACAAATTAAGAACACAATTATCATGTTTAATGTTTCGTTGATAGCATCGTATGGACGACAACAAACAAAAACTTGAATTAAAGTTACACTCATGCTCATTTTCATACAGCCATGAGAACAGTCTGTGGTTTAAAAATAATAATTAAGTCATTTATCTTGTATTAGATTAGACTGTTATCTTTTGATAAGATTATTAACACCTCATAAGCTATTATTACGTAATTATTACTTCTAAAGTGGGTGAATGTTAGAACGTGTGTATGATCTGGTGGGTTTCTCCGAGTACAAATTTCTAAGGCTGTCACGTAAGTTACAGATTAAGTAAAAATTAGTTATACCTTGAATTTAAGTTTAGTAAGTACGGTTTTGTTTTCATGTACCGTATTGTTTCTTTGATCATCGAAGCGTTATATGAGGGGCCCAGAAGCAGAGATATCTATGACATTGAAAACTTTAGAAAAAATCAAGTTCATCTTTCTTTTATGTTTAACACGGAATGTAATTATGAGACACAAAATATTCATATTATATACGAAGACACATTGGATTTTTTGAACAAAAACACGAAATGTGTGTGACGCAAAAACAAGTATAATGCGTGTGAATATTTACATATGAATTTTTTGTAGCACATGTAAGGGAAAGATTGAGAAAACAGAAAATTGGATTTTATTCTTTAAAAAAATAAGAATTCTGTGCGCTTGGATTTATTTTTACATAACTTTTGTTGCTCGTTAGTGGATTTCTTAAACCTTGACCGCAAAATTTATTTTTACCGTTATTAAGGTGTAATGCTATGGTAGTTCATTTGACCTTATGAAAGTTGCTGAGCAGAGTAATCTTGAATTTTTTAAATCTTAGGAAGCCCTTGGACAAAGTGGAGCTCGCTATTTGAAAAGACATAAGTACACATATTAATTTTAAAATTTAATTTACTTTATATATTATGCAATTTTCTATAAGTTATCAAAACGGAATGTACAGTTTTCATTCATCTTTCAAAGTGATTTATTTATTGAAATGTTATCCTCTTCTATTAATACCACTGTTTTCATAGTTTGTGCACTCACAAGCCGAGATTAAAGGTTTATGTTAATTGTTTAAGATCTCTATTGAAATTTACTATTGATTCAAGTAACTAACCCATTTTATTATACCAGTTGGAAAACAGGGGTCTAATTATTTTCGAAAATGCAATTTCCAGGGAAAGAGAAATGAAATATTCAACTATATATCTGTTTAGTACAAGGATGAAAGTTTTATTGAGGCTAAAATGTATTCTGATTAGTGATTTATTATACATACTACAGTCAGGTAAGGCTATTCCTGACTGCCCACTTTGTCCAAATTTCCCCTATTCACGTCGTATATATATATATATATATACCGGTATATATATAAAAAAGTATCTATATATTTTTTTTATTTTTCAATTTCTTTTATGGAAAGTGATCAAACACATATTGTAATATTACGGTACAGCTTCAATCGTTTTCTACTTGTTAATTGTAGCTAAAAAAATGAAGTTTGAGTTACAATTATTTGAAAAATAGTTTATTTTAGCAAATCCTAATGGTAAAAATATATATATTTTTTCTTATATTTTAATGTCCAAAAGGAAAGAAATTTTCAATGCAAGAAGATTAAGCCACTTTCGGAAATGTATGTCAAAATTTAGTAAAACTTTGGTCGAGCGAACGGCGGACATGTGGGTATGAAAAGGAGTAAAGGATTTCAAAATGGTAATTGAAAATGGAAAGATTAGGGAATGGAAACTTGAATGTGTTTGGAATTTATATTATCCGACCTAGCCACAGAGGTGTGTTTACTTTAGGGCTGGCCATTTCCGGAAAAATAATTTTCTGGTTTCCGGGAATCACATTTTTCGTCTTCCGTTTTCCGGGAAATTTTCCGTCTTCCATTTTCCGGAAAATTTTCCGTCTATCGTTTCCAGTTTTCCGGTTTCCGTTTTCCCGAAAAATGTGGCCATCCCTAGTTTACTATATAATTTTATTAAAAACTTGAAAATCTTGTGCAAATCATGAAATTGAACATTCACTTCTTTACGTCTACGAGAAAGGAAATAACGATATATTTTTATTATTTTAAATATATTCTCACACACAGATTTTAACAACTTCTTGGCGTTTCACCTACTTGCGATGTGCAAATATATGAAGTTGTAGGTGAAACTCACTTGACCCCTATGTGCAAATTTCTAATTGTGTTCACTTCGATCACTATAACTGCGTGAGATTACCTTCAATCTATTAGATGAATACCAAGATACTACCTAGAAGGACAGTCCTGGTTGCTGCCTTCCATAATCTTTCTCATTTTAAGTTGTGCTTGTCGAACATTAATCATTATTACTCAACCTTGTCACCAGATTTGTCTATTGTTGATACCTGTGTACAATTTATCAGTGTAAATTACATCAACAGAAGTCAGTGTCCCGATCGACATTGCTACTGGACTGATGATATCACTGTGATTTGTTTCCACAGTACCCAATAAATCTATCTGAACGTAACTTCGATTATGATTTGCTAAACCGACACTTCTTGTGTCACTCTATGGAAATATGACGTCATTTGTGACGACTGTATGGTAACTTCGATCACCTCCAGCTTCTAAGTTACGCGTTTGGGGAAATTTTGTCAAAGGAACTACAGTAGACCCGAGGTAATCCGACTTCCAATGGTTCGACTATTTGCATAATTCGGCCATTATGTAAGTTGAGGAATATCGGTGAATTTCAGTACTTGTCCTAAAAATACTACGTCCTTTTTGTTTTAATCAGTTGGCTGGTGACACTTGACCAGTGCGTTTTGCTGCATTGCTTTAGGAGTGTTCGTTGTTTAAGGAGTGATATTTGAAAGGTGTACAGTTTGCTAGTGTTAAAAAATGGCTTTCAGTATAGTGTATTCGTCCCCTTATGGCAAGCTGTACACTATGGAAAGTGTACACGCTAACTTTGAAGG
Source organism: Lepisma saccharinum (assembly GCA_022664845.1). NCBI lineage: Eukaryota > Metazoa > Arthropoda > Insecta > Zygentoma > Lepismatidae > Lepisma > Lepisma saccharinum. Next base: position 24,482 of record JAGDQP010005421.1, on the reverse strand, counting down.
GTTATACTGTTTTAAAAATTTGTAATTCGATCTTTCCAGCATTTTAACCATGCCCTCAGCCTATATTTTCAACACCCGGTTTATATGTACTTATACCAATCTAGAAAATTTAATTTCTTTTCATGTATTATCATTTTATTTGTTTGTTTCTTTTGTTTAAAGTAGAACATGAGGACAAAACCAGTACTCATTTTACATTTTACACTAATGTTTCTGCAGTAAGACAAATGAACAATACAGAAACATGGCTTAAGTGTACTTTATAAGAACGCTACAAATTACATTATTTTCTATATTTTACTAAACTCAACCATTTCCATGCAGCCTATTCTGTCGCCAAAAGGTGTAAATAAGAAAACCTCTTTTGGGGGAAAGGGGATAAATTGGCATATCTTTCAGACTTTCTAATACGTTTACGACTCATCGTTGCTATAGTAGCATTGTCTTCTGTCTAGATTGTTGGCTTACTTAGATCAAATGGTTGAGATTAAAAAGAGGAAAGATTCGAGCTGACCTTCCTTTTGGGAAACTTTAAAAAATGCGATTAAGCTAATGGTAAAAATAAAAAATCTATAGTTGAAAATTTATACGGAAAGACCTAAAGAACATTGCAGAGGCTGTTGTATGTAAATATTTCCTATAGTTATATAGGCATATGCATGAAAAGTTGATGAAATATTTTTCTTTTAAAACTTAATCTAAAGGGAGGACTGAAAAATTAGAAACAAAATAGTGTACATAAGTCATATTGTATGCATGTACCAGTACGTACAAAAAACTTTACATACAAATAACAAAATTATTTTTTCTCTATTTTTATTTGTGTAAGATTGATAAAACTGAGGTATTGTCTAATTGTTATTATGAAATAAATTGAACCATCAAAAAATCAAGGAAATGTTCGTCATTCAATATAAACTTGTAGTATGCATAAAAACTCTTTCGTGGTAAAGGGAAGAATGACACAGGAATTCTACTCACAAAAGAAGTGATATCCGCTTTGCGAGTGATTTTCTTTGTGTCACTATGGGTGAAGGGAGGATACTGAATCTCTTAATTTTATTACAGAGGAAACACTTCCGCCATAGTGACATAAACAAAATCACACGCAAAATGGATATCACTACTTTTGTGAATAGAATTCTTGCGTCACTCTTCCCTTTACCCCGAAAAGCTTTTATACTGATATCACTTATTTTGTAAGACTGTCTGTTAAAAAAAAGTGCATAGTCTTCATACAAACGGTCGATTTTGGACCATGGTAGGCTTTGTATCTCGAAAACGGTAACTCTTATCAAAGCGTCGATATACCCCAACTCTTTGGGGCCTGCAATTGACCCCCCAAACCATCCATTAGGGTCTAAAACAAAAGGACATACAGAATGACAGACACACTTTTCTATCACTTGTTAAAAAATGTTGATTCAGCTAAAAAAAAAAATTGTAACTTTCGATTCCCTTCACCGATTTTGAAGTGTGTATACACTGTTTGAAAGGTATTGAATCGTAGATTACGATTCCGCAAGTTTAGGTCGCCTATATGATCTGGGGGCAGTGCTATCATCAGAAATGTGATATTGATTTTTTTCGCACCGCCCTAGGAAGTCCCAGGGAGGTCCTACCAACACAAATTTCTTCCTGTGTCTTAGTATGGCAAAGAGCTTTCAAATGTAAGTTAAAACATCAAAATCAGGCTTATAGTTCACTAGATCCGAAACTAGCTGTATACATTGGAGTGCCGCTAACAGACTCATTTGTCAGCGTCACTCGAAGAACTGCCGTTCTTCATGATTACTCATTGTTCTCATGTACTGGTGGTGTATTAGTTTGCCACAGTAAATGTTGTTGGTTATAGCCTTAGAAGTCATTAGGAATATATTGAATCATTTTAGTTAGATCATAAAGCTTTCCTCCCTTGACTCGATCTTTTTCGTCATACCCTGGAACAGTAGGAACGGTAACAGTACCATCCTTGTACAATTTAACCACCTTAAACATCTCATTGTTAATACCATGAATACAATTTTGTACAGTCCTCTTCGTTGAAAGTTAACTGCTTGTACTTGGAAGTTCTCTTGATGTATAAACCTTTTGAGTTTTTCTTGAAACATGTAGGACACAACTGCTTCTATCTGGCTTGTTGTTCAGGTTTTACAGGCTTTACCTCAAATACTGGTTGTTTTTTCTTGTCATTATGTATTATTTCATTATATTGATAAGGGAAATAGATAGATCACAGCGACGAGCAGCTCGCTTTATAAACCAGTCACCATATTAGGGAAGAAAGCTGTAACCACGAATGAGAAAATAAAGCAGGACGAGATTAAATCTGCTGTTTATGGTAAAATACAATAAAACCTCATTAAAGTATAATTTCTTATTTGTGTTGGAAAGTATTCTTCTTATTTACCCTAAACACATGTAATTCTTAGACGTATGCTGTTCGCAGTGTACGGTAGTCATTAAAAAAGGTTTATATTTTCATCTGGGCTTTGTTTTGGCTATCTTCATAGTATGTGTTATGCATACATACACACACCCTTCGACAACTAGAAATCGTTAGACTTCAACAACTTCCCGGCGAGAACTAGGCACTGCTGAGATTAAAATGGAAAAGAGTCCAAGGATTTTTTCCCTTCTTCAGGAATAAAATGGCTATCTCAAGTTTATTTTGCCAAAATTTTGAAATTTTTTCCTTCTTAAAACACCCATTCATACATATTCCCATTCAACCCCGTTCATGTTATTTCCATGCTTTCTAAATCACACCACTTCGCATTCAAGCTGCTTTTCTGACATAGAAAATAGTTCCATAGTAATCATACAATTCTAATAAAGATAATTCTCACAACATTTGAAATATTTTATATAATATTCTTTTCTTTTAGGCAGATTTTTTTAAAGATGTCTCTTCGACCTTTGAGTCCCGAACTCGAGGAAGCAGCCCGTAAAGAATTACATGAAGATCCTAAAAGACAACCAGAAGATATTAGATACATCAAAGAATGGCTATCCAAACAACCACATCTAAGAACCCGAACAGGTAACTTTAAATATCAATTAAGGGTTAATGAAAGAATAAACCTATGTAATTAACATTGAAAAACAGAAGTTGGAGTTCATTTTTTACTAACAAAACGAAATATATATTACATAAAATATTCATAAAAGGATGAAGTCGAATGATGTCATTTACACTCCTTCGTTTCCCTCCTAAATATAACACTATAACTATTAGAAATATTTTAGTTCACTATTTTTTTCTAAACTTGTCATTAATATCAAGATTTGATACTCGATAGCGAATTTTAAAATTTTCCGTATACAGATTCGCCCAGAACTAAGTCCCTAAATTACCCCAAGTGTAAGAAAACTTGGTAATTTGTAACTATTAGGGCCGAACAGATGTTAGAAATATTACCACGCCCTGCGTTTCGGTGTTCATAACGCCACATCATATTGAGAGTGCTGCTAAAAGACTGATGCTGAAAGCAGTGCGTTTCAACCTTGAGACGAGTAGCACGCCAGCAAATCAGCTAACACTCAGAACAAGCCCATGCACAAAGCCGGAAAGGTAGTTCAGAACTTCCACAACAGAGCTTCACAAGGCAGAACAGATGATAGAGTGGGTTACGAGAAGGATGAAGCTTAAGAAACCATTATTTACGTTTACACTCAAGCCAGAATATCGAAAAAAAAAGACTGGTGCGTAACAAAAAGGAAACGCTCAAGACTGCATCCACTTTGATTTTATGTACATGTAATAAATATGTGAGAAAGTTTATTTTTAGTAGTTTTGGTAACTACAAAATTTATGTTCAAATCTTCTTCGTATACAAAGACTACCAGGGTTGTAGCGTCCACCTTAATCCGGCCCTCCTCTTGTGCACATTTTAAAATATTTCTTCATTGTTCAATAATACGCTGTTTAGTATAGATATTATGTAGCTTCAACTGGAGTTTTCGTATTTTTACTTTTCAAGATAGATACGATTTACGCGATTCTTATTCAATGGGATAAAATAAACATGCTTTGAGAGTGTATCACTTTTCAATTAAATCTTACCTTTGTGTTTACTTTACTCAGTCTCTGTAGTCACATAGTGTGATGCTACTAATCGATATTAGGAAAGCACGGAAGTTCCAGAGTTGATAACGATTTTTCTAATTTACCGGGGTTTATTCTCAGTCACTTTATTCAAATCGGAATAGTACTCTCCACTTAGGCCATGGTCAAATTCTCCCCTCTCTACTATAGATACATAAAGGCCTTAAATAAATGCCCAATTAAATCATACACCAAACCATTTTAGTTGCTTTCGGCAAGTACCGTTCCTAAGCGACCCACAACATTTAATAATGTCCTCCCCTATTTAATAATGTTCTTGGCTTCCGACTTTGAATTTTGAATTTCGCTTTTAAGATCTTTAAACAACTTTGACTTAGGCGAGATGGATGATGATGAGATGATTGGTGGAATGAAGAAAGTGGGAGGAAACGGGAGAATCCCGAGAAAACCCACACACGCGGTGTTTGTCCACCACAAAGCCCACATGGCATGAACAGGGTTTGAACAGACGGACCCAAGGATGAGCGCTATAATCGTTGAGCCACTGCGGCCCGAGGCTGGCTTCCGACACCATTGGTTGTTTTCTCATATGATATCAATACTTTGATTTAACAACTTACTGGGATAACTAATGGGTGGCTAGTGTTATTGGATTACGTCTGTGTACAATCACGACATTCATCCGCTGTTACGACTGGTATCAAAATTATCAGTTCGAAAATTGAATATCTAGAGCTGAAACTTACACCCACCAAGCTTCATTTCTCTCGTGCACTAGCAAACCTGAATATTTTCAAATTCCACAATTTAACCGAAACAAATTAACTGTCAGTTGTATGCGTTTGAAATACTGCACATGTTAAGTCTAGTATATTTATAATTCGCATAAATAATTTTCTCATTACATAATCATTATCTAGGTTACTGCATTACCTTTTCGTTATTTCTACCAAGCGCAAAAGTTTGTATAATTTGTATTTCTAAGTATTTTTTTAGAAAGTAATAGCATCACTGAAACTCGGATCTTTACAATGTACGAAGTGTACAAGAATCTTTCCTAATCCTGGTTTAAACCCGGACCTCCGTGACTCGTGCGTTGTTGTCTATAGCCTCTACCTCCTATGGATCACAAAGCATTAGCTTGAGAAAAGTATCCGAACACTGAAAAAACTAGAAAAAAAATAATTTAAAACTTTTTAAAGACATATTTTTCCTAAGCAGTTCGTACTAAACAGTATAAAAAATAATTTTGTTTATTCATGGCTAAAAACAAAAGCATGGGACACGCCAATTCAAGAATTTATAAAGTGACTGTATATGAGAGGGTGTCCCATGTCTTTTCTTTCTAGTTAGGGATAACAAAACATATTTTTTTTACTCTTGAATACGAATTGTTTAGGAAAAAAATGTCTTTAAAAGGTTCTTTTTTTTTTATTAATTTTAGCTTTAGGGTTTTCCTTCGCCCTGATTGTATAATTTTTAAATACGTATTTTTGAATGTACCAAGTGTGACTTCTTCTAATATTATTTGATCCGCTCACTCTCCGGTTTTTCGTTTAGAAATGAACAGATCTGAATTTAATTTTGAGTTACTTTGCGAAACCTGTAGATCCGAAACTATGCAAATCCTTCTTTTTTGTTGTTATTCCTAT
>JAGDQP010005421.1:0-18661 GCA_022664845.1 Lepisma saccharinum | reverse complement strand
AAACATAGGCCTACTACTAGAATGTCAAGTACACTTTTATGTGTTTTCTTATTGTGTTTAGATAAGAGTATCCGCTTCATACTGTACTGCATTAAAATCAAAATTAGACTAGAGTCCCAATTAGCCGAATAGCGATTAACAGAATTTCCAGGTTAACCGAATCCGAGTTACACACATAATTACGAGAAGGTGAAGAGTGCCGTACCATAGTGGTTGAAAGACCAATTGCTCGTGATCTATATGGATGGCATTCGGCGGTTAGTCTCGCAATGAGACTGAATGCTTACGAAGACTATTTTTTACAAACTGATCCCTTTCTAACAGTTGTTATACATTCTTCTATCTACTGTACATAGTTCATGTAAATATATTTATTACTGTCGCATCCAATGTAATCAAACAGGGATCGTTCATTTTAACTCCCCATATATATTACCGTTGCTGACCTCTGATCGTGGGGTTACGGGTTCTATTCCCGGCTCTCCTAACGATTTTTTTTCAAACGTGAGAGGCTTTGGAAAAGTGCCCACCCAGCATCGTCATGCAATTGGGGAGCTGTTGTGAATAAAAGACAGTGATGATCACAGTTGAGAGGTTAGGCCAGTGTAGAAGCAGTAGACCAACTCCTTTCTTTGGGAGAGGCCTCATCCAGTAGTGGATTAAACGTGGCGGTGGAATAATAATGCAACTTTCGTGAACCAGTGAATTAGTTACAGGAGGTGTTTCTTAATATAACACAAAATAAACATGAGTTAAATACACGATTCGAAAAGTTTAGAGAAAAATTTTCACACATGCTAAAAGACGTAGTTGCAGTAAAATCCAAAAAAAATTATTGAAAACTTCTAATCACAAGAAAGTATAAATCTGTTTAAAGGGCGATTAATATTAGTACCGAATATACAATGCAACGTGGAGGTTTCAAATCTAGGAAACCACCTTCCGGTGTGGAATTTTGAGCACACATAATTCAGGAGTAGTTCCACACTTATTGCATGGGTAAAATGGTAAGGTAACCATACTACATCGCACGAATTATTAGAACCTTAGTTTTATATTTTAGTTGAATTTTAAGTTGTTATTAATTGTCGACATCAGAAGCCAAGCGATGAAAATAACATTGACGAATAAAAAAATAGTTCCAGATAAATTGTACATGGACACACTAAAGTCCAAGGTTTCTTCGTGAAAAATATGGCGGTTTTGTGCCGCACATATTTCTAGTTATATAGATTATCTCGTGCATATTTTATTTCGAAACTCGGAGCTTTGTAACTCCTCAATTCTAATATTTTTTTTTTTATGAGAGTGTGTTGTAATGTGCTCTACTATGAAACGGAATACATGAACGGGATATATATTTATTTATTTAGATGACCAGCACATCGTGTCCTTTCTACGTGGCTGCAAATACAGTTTGGAGAGAACGAAGGAGAAGCTGGATATGTACTACACCTTGAGGACAATGTTGCCAGAATTCTTCACGGACAGAGACCCTATGAATCCAATTACACAAGAGATTCTTAAACTTGGGTTAGTATTACATCTGTAACAAATACCTTAGTAGATATAAATAAATGTATAATGTAATGGGAATAATGAATATAGTTCTAACTGGTTCCAAACGAACTAGAGTTTTTTTTTATATACATTATAACGTATAACTTAATTCAGCTCCCACACAAAGTGCCTTTTATGAAACGCAAAGTACAACTCGGGGTGACGTACTCCCAACCAACAATTCCTCCGTCATTCAGTTGACACTTCTGCATGATTCATTCCCTTAAGTTTAACATCCTTCTCGCTAAGTAACAAAATAGTTGCTTCGAAAGAAAAGCTTCAAATACAGAGAAATCATAAAATCCGATATTGTTAAATGTTTGCAAGGGATGGATGATTGACAATGTTCTGGTTTCGTAGAATGTGGGCAGTGAATTCGTGACATTAAAGTTTATATATAATTCACAGCCAGAGGCCCCATTCAATCCACGACTATAGATGAGGTCCCTCCCGGAGTTGGTGTACTGCTCCCAATTGCATCACGATGATGGGTGGGTACCGTTCCAGACCCTCTCGCGTTGGAAATAAATCCCTTGGCAGATCCGGGAATCGAACCCGGGACCCCACCAGCAGGACCTTCATATAAGTATATATTCCTTTCTTTGTCTAGTACTAAGTACCTAGGCCGAAGGAAATAACTGAGAACCTATAATACTCAGTTTTGATATTTCGAGCGAAAATCCTAGGTTTCCAACCCTTTTCGTCCCACGGCCAATAAACCACAAATATATAACAAATCAAATTGAACTGGACTATGATTGCTTAAAAGGGTTTTCACTTTAAGAGCAAGATAACTGAATATTTTTCTAGAAATATGAATATAATGCAGAAAACAAGTATCCCTCTAATAATTCTTATACCTTTATCCCCCAATGTTTTAAAACACACTGAAAAATAGTAAATAGTAATCCAATATTCCGCTTCAGGATTTCTTACTAATCGCAATACTATGGAAAAAAACAAACTGAAAAATTTCGCAGGGGTAAAGAGGAGCAATCTTAAGTTTTAGTTCTCCAAATTCTCACCTATAGGACATCTCACAAATCTAATTCCACACATGAAAACAATATGTCTGCTTCTACAACTACGACTAACATAGAGATGACTCCTCTTTACGAGCACTTCTAAAAACGAACGTCTTCTTAACACTATAAGAAGTTAAACTAAGTTCCACAAGTAGAATAATCGTTGTTTTCAATACTTATTTGAATTTTAAACTTCGATACTATCGATATATAGAAAATGATCATATCCGAAAAAGACACCATGTATCAGATTACTGATAAACTTCAATTGCAAAAACACATAGTACTGATATTCACTCTACTTTGAATCTTCTGTTTTCTCAAACAATATCGCGTAAATCTGAATATTCACTGAATTCACACAATTAATTACTACACGGCAATTGAACTTTCTCAGTCGTTTAGCTAGTGAGTTTATTTGAACTTTGCAATATATAACTCACAAAGGTTACTACAATTGTGAAATGAATTAATATTGATATATAGCATATGTGTGTAACATAGAAAATTACGGACGCATGTCCACACACCCGTTCAAAACCACGAACTGGCTGCCTGGCTAGCCATGACAGGTGACCAGTGTGGTTCAAGTTGAAACAACCAATCATGAGCTTACAAGAGACAAAATTCAAAACCAACCAACCATAGACTCTTTAAGCAATCATAGTTACCAAGTCATACAAAAGCTCTTTCAGAGTTACATAGATTTAAGCGGTCGATACCATTTTGAATATCTTCAATGCATATTCTATGGTAGAAAACTTTGACACATTTCAAACTCTTTCAGAACAGTTTATCGTACTGATAGTCTTTCTTGAAGAATAAGGCAATAAACTCTTGAGTGAGCTGACTCACATGCAGAGTTTTCTATCTTTAATAGAGAGGTCCTACATTCCAAACATTTAGCAGAGTATCCCGAACTGATGTCGCTACTAAAAAACAAGGCAGTACAAAACTGATACAGATGTTGCAGGAATACAAGACACGTAATTTGAGATAAGATATGCATTAACGGAGATGTCACCTTACGGCCTTACTGTAACTTAGAACTTCCAGAGTAGAGTCTAAAAATTGTTAGTTATACGTCTTGCATCTTCAAAACTCGAATTCAGACGTTTGGTGGTGTTAGCTTTGACGATGCCATCATCTGGACACCACATTCCCTCATTGTACCTACACCAGCACCATTATAAACTTCGAGCTGCCTGTTGTAGAGCGGATGAAATGAAAAGGAAACACTAACTGCTTAAAAAGTAGTATTTCACTTTGTATATGGAGGTGAAGTCTGACTATTTCATCACAAACCTGGAAACATTCGACAAGTACACTTCACATTTCCTTGTTGTCCTTATATATGGCCTCCCACAAGAGCCTCGTCATCCAAGGCCTGTTGGCTCCCACTGCGGAGTTCATCAAACAAGGAAAAATCTCCTGATCTGAATATCTGGAACCAATGCCTGGCGATGCGTTCATTCATAGCATTATCTCCAAAGATTTGACGCATTCGGTAATTTTATTCGGCTGCGAATATACCCACCTTAAAGTCATAAAACGGACAACCCGGAACGAGCTATTTGAACACCTGCATTTGTCTTCGCCACTGTTTGAGCTTTCACTGTTAAGAGTGTGTAATGCGGCTGTCTTGGTCACGGTAATATTTCCCATTTCTACCACGATCGTTTCACTAGCACCTCAGGCTATTATTTCCGTATCAGTGATCACGTATTCCCATGCGACGTCAAAAACGGCAAAATCGCTTTTTGGTTACCTTGTAGATTATGGTGAAAATCGTCTGGAATGTCTCGCCATTTCTCTTACAAAATCTCAGTCAACGGGCAATAGAAGTCGGCCTCATCTATCGAGACTTCCGGTCCAACTCGTTCCAAAAATGTTTTATGGGATTGAGGTAAGGACTCTGGGCAGGGTTGAACATCGTTTTCTCCATGCTACCGCACAGTAGCACCAATCTCATCGTGCGTTGCATAGTTATCTTGGACATAATACGGTTCATTTCATTAAAAACGCAACACTGTTCGAAACATTTCATTGTCTAGACTTTTACAGTACGACTATCATCCATGCTGCCACCTGTAGTCCTATGCCATAGTACATAAAATACTCCTACACCGTAATGCCACCACTAGTATATTTCCTAGTGATTTCTAATGGGTACTGTACACTCCGGCAGAAGGCAAAGCTCAAACAAGTCATTCAGGTCATTTGGGTCAAGTTTTGGACCGGATCACCGGGTCTATGCTTGGGACCCGGTCTAACCTGGTGGCCCGAAGGCTAAACCATAGTTTTAGTTCTTTAGTTATTATACACTCTTGCGTTTCAACAGTTTTTCTCTCATTGGTTGACGGGAACTGGGAGTGTTGCCAATAGTAAAAAGTCTAACATATGAGTGAAAATCGAGTTACCGAGTGAGTCAGATCATTCTGATTAATCGGGTCAAGTTCCGGGCCAGGTCGTCTATGTCCAGGTGAGATCCACTCTGGTGGAAGGCGTTTCCGAGATAGTTGCCACACACATACTTTTTCATCGGATCGAAACAGCATGAACTTCTACTCGTCACTCCACAAAACCAATCTTCACTGCTCCCGTGACCAGCTTCGATGTTCCCAAGCCCAATTGGTATCTCCGTGCTTTATTGGTGTTCGTGATATGGGTCTCATGTGAAGCTGTTCTGCCTGAATATATGAGGAGGTTACTCTTGTTCGCAATGTTGCAAAAGAAACATACCTCCGTTGCTCCTTGGAACTCCTGTGTAACAGTAATCATTGGCTCTGTCCGGTTTGGATATATTCAGGTTTTAGGGTCCTGTGATCTCGGTAGGATAATTTTAGGTCACCCAGAACGTTTGACATTCTTACAATGGCTCGGTACCTTCCACTTATGCAGGATGAATGTCACAATTGATTAATTTAACGGTTATTGCACTGCTGGACAACCTAGTGAGACCCTACGTTTACACCGTAATCGAAGTCCGATAGCTCTGTATCATGCACCACTAGTACTTTACAACTAGTTATCTTGCTTACTGAAACACATTAGACATGGTTCAGGTCACACGGTGACCGAACGAGGCCATTCACCTACTGTCACAGGTTGACAAATTACTTTTTGGTAGATAGTGTACATCATTAATTTATTGTCGTTAAAGAAAATAGCGATGGTTGTCACACTCCTGTAACTAGCGAATTTATTCTTTTTCTGTTAATTTCGTTTTAGCATGATGTTGCCACTACGAAAACCAGACGCCCAGGGACGAAAAGTGTTTCTTCTCCGTCCTGGTTTGACAGATCCAAACAAAATAAAAATCTCAGACGTCATGAAAGTAAACGTAATGATCATGGACATTCTTTTGGAAGAGGATGACACGTACGTTATAAAAGGAGTTGTTGGAATTCTTGATTTGGCTGATGTTACATTGGGCCATGCGATGCAAATGACACCTAGTGTGGTGAAGAAGATGACGGCTTGTTCGGAGGTAAAGAATATTAATTCTTGATTAAAAATATATAATTGTATTTTCTTTTTCCAAAGTTTTAGCTGAAACGCTCGAGAATTTAGGATTTGTGGATGAAGTAAGGTTATGTTGCCAAGGGTATGGAGCAGGTATATATTAAATTTATTTGACATTGTAGTCTGCCCATAATAAGATGGTTATAGCCGAGTACTTTTACAACAAAAATATACAGAGATATACAAAAATGTACAACAAAAAATATATTATTATCTTCTTTAAACGTGTCATTAAGAAATATAGTTATTCTTTCAATTCATAGAGTACAGATACAGAGATACTTGTGTGGGCAGGCTTCTAGTTACACCCCAGATTGTATATTTAGCAAAAGAAACAAACTTAAAAGTTGTAAGAACCATATCTACGTTTTGAGAAGTAGATAGATTAATACATATTGTTTAATCATTGTTTGGAGGACTAAATTCTCGGAGTCCCAGCCCCACCATCTTACACTTCTGAATAAGTTGGGCCTCTCCATGCATACACTTATCAGCTAATCTGTTCTATCTTACAATGGTCCTAAGTAATTTAATAAAACATGACATAAAATCAAATACACTGCGAATTTGCAAACATATGGACAACTTTTAGGGAGTTCATTTACACATTTATTTTTGCGCGATATGTTTTTACAATGTCATTAATCTTTCAGTTATGTGTATATTTATTATACAACACTATTAGGAAGTATGGAATTACCCTAACATTTTGGAGCATTGTATAGAACAAAACTATTTCCAATACTCATTGCACCTCTAACACATACGCAAGAATTTTTTTTCAGATCGGCGCGCAGGGCTGGGCAGCCATTTTGGCAACTTCCGGAGCACACTTGGAAACACTTCCGGTACGGCACAGAACTTTTGCCTAAAAAAAGTACTTTTGAGTAAACAGTACTTTTGCGTATGCCCACCGCTAACAGGGGGCTGCGCCCCCCCGCGGCTAACGCCGCCCAGCTCCCTTCGGACGCACCCTCCCCCCCTTGCACACCTCGCTATCGCTCGGTGTGCATCCTGCCCTGGTGGGTTTATATACATCCTAGCTTTTAGTGGCATCTTTTAAAATTGTAAATCACAACTTTTATTAAATTTATTTTTGTGTATTTACATATAAAACGAAAAAAACTTTAATTTTCTTTTTAAAAAAATGTAAAAAGTCGACGCCAGGGTTTGAACCTTGGACCCTTAGATTAGCTTTCCAACGTCTTGACCACAAGACCAAACTGTAGCTGCCGGGTTGAGCGCTTTTCGCTGTTATCGTTCAGGATAAGCGAGAGTGGGCTGTTCCTACAGGAAGTGTTTTCAAGTGTGCTCCGGAAGTTGTCAAAATGGCTGTCCAGCCCTGCGCGTCGAGCTGATAAAAAAATCTTGCAACACATACTGCCTCACGCATTTTCAGTCTGGAATCTGCCATGTTGGATTCAGTTTTTTTTTTTCAAAATGGGGTATACATGTAACCACTCGTCTTTTCTGAAACAAAAGACTGTAGATTTGAAGTTATTATGCTACTCCTCAACGATTTGTATTTGTTTTGCTTTGTGAGTGAGACGTGATTGAATTGACAAAATGTAAGTGAACTGATATCATTGTGTAAAGCGGTAGAAAGAGTTTATGAACAACTGGAGGGCTACATGCCAAAACGGACTAAGTCAATTTTTAAGTATAGTTGGGTTGTATCTTTTTTTTATCAGATATATCAGGTATCATTTAATAATTCCAAAACACGAAAGTCAGTAGCTTTTATTAGCCTAAGGCTCAAAGGCCTCAACTACTGTTAAAACAGTCTGGACATCGTTCTTTTCTTAGAACTATGACTGTAAAATAATTTAGTACTGTAGAAAACTCAAAATGTAGTTAATCCGTTTTGTTATGCGAGCATCCAATTGTAAATGGCCTCTCAACCACTGACACTGAATAAGGAGCAAGTAAACACAGTGCAAAAGTTAATCTAATCCAGAAATTGGTTAAAGAAAGTAATGAGTATTTGTGCGTTTACTTGTGATAAACAAAAGAAGAACCTGGCTAAAAGGGCAATAAATAAGAAGTAAGTAATTATGATTGAGCAGCGTTGGCCAAATATACAAAGAAAAGCACCAAAGTGTAGCATGCCAATAAATCCACAATTGATACCACTCCATTTTCTCAATGCACAGTGGTCCAAAGACCTTAAAATCCGGCAAAAACTCTTGTATCTCCTTAATTTTCTTCAAGGACGATGTTTATTGGCAACGAAGTACTGGTATAAGAGACAGTAAAGAGAAAACTACATTATATTGGTCATAATTATTAATTAAGAATTAAAAGAAAGAAAACTACAGAAAAAGTACGGGATCCACTGTGAATACATTTGGTGCAGTTTTAGCCTTTTGCTACCTCTGAACTGCTCTTTTCATTTCTTCGCTTCCCTCTACTTCTTGCAGAACTTAACAGAGGGTTCTTCTGCTGCATTTGAATGCCTTAGCTCTAAAGGAAATTATTTGATTGTATTAACAATTCCTTATCTAGAAATAAAGCAAGTGCAGGAAAAGTACACAATTGATCCTTTACAAAGATATAGTTTATAAAGAAGCAAATATGAGCCAGAATTATTTGTAATTTCTTAACATTAAACTATTGAACTTATCTGTGAAGAAGGATACTTGACTATTAACGTGAAACTAGCTTTATAATTCTTCGAGAATGTTTAATTTATCTTCAGTTTCGAAGATTTTTACCTGATTCTTATATTACGTAACATTTAAGATCTACAGTCAAGTCCTGACCAATGTAAGACAGATGTAAATGTAATTAATGTTGTAAGGAACAAATAAAACAAAATTCTTTCTACCAAAATAAATACGTCGTAACTTTGTACTCTTTAAAGGTTACGAAATACCAAATGGTCAAACCAAACTACTATTTTGCGAGCGCATAAAGAAAGCTCTGTGGGTGAAATTATTTATTTTGGTGTAGGCAGTTTTGAATACAATAAACCTACCTTCTGCTTTGAAATAGGCATGATCTCGATGTAATTTTCACAATTTAAGTTTGAGGTTTCGGCCAGTATTTCATGCTATCTGGACCACTGTACAATGTTGCCAAATGAAAATGGTGTAATTTTTCCTTTTTCATTCCATCAGAATTATGCTCCTCCTCATTAGTCGGCTATTATTCGTTTTATCTGGATAGAAATTCGCAAGACTTGGTACATATTAAAAATATTGTGAGACACGACACGTACTTTCCGTGAATGTATAATATACAATATCTTTTTTTTTTTAAGAAATGATACGTTAAATACATGTAATATCATGACTGCTTTACTGAGAAAAGTATGCATAAAAAATTGAGGGGCCGCATGATCCTAGTGCGAATTGAAAATTTTAAGCTCAATCTAATGTGAAGGTTGAGTATGGTGTTTCAGTCAGATGTCCAATAAATATTGCAGATAATTGCATTTACATTCTATGCAATGGCTACAAAATTTGTGATGGTTCTAAGCTTTTCAATTATTCTGTATTATTTGTATTTCTGTACTTTATATAACGAGCATTTTCATCTACTTTGTGTTACAGGAAGGATTTCCAATCAGAACAAAGGGTGTCAATTATTTGCATACTCCCCCGATGTTTGAAACAGTGTTTAACTTATTCAAGTCTTTCATGAAAGAGAAACTTAAGAAAAGGGTATGTATAAGTTTACTTTACTTTGTTTGAACTTACCACCCAACTCAGGGGATGTCCGCCCCTGACCTCAGTAATTATTGTTGCAGTCCAAAGATGAATATTGATAATCATCTCGGGTAAATATCAATTTATGTTCACAAGAGATAAGATTGCATTACGTAATTTAAAACATAATGTTTCCTCTCAAGAAAATTTTCCATGTTTAGCACAACGTATCAGTTTAATGACAATACTCCTTTCTGTTATGTCTCTCAAGATGTTTTTGTAATGAAATAATTATACTATATATAAATATAATACACGTGTATACCTGGACTAGTTTCATGCAACTATGTCAAGTTTCACTTTGTTAAGAAAACTCTACGACGCAACTTAATGTATTGCAATTTGTTCATTGGCATTCACTTTCCAAGAATATAAATTGTTTTTGCATAATTTCTCTCTCTAGTTTTTGAAGAGTGTAAAGGTATAATTGAAATTCGGTTTCAAGTAGGGTAAGGTAAGATTTTCCTTAGCAACAAGCTCATAAAATAATACTGCAAAATTAGCTTATTTTAGCCTATAGATAAATAGATATTAGAGGTATTAGGAAACGATTTGGGCTAATCTGGTAGTTCTTGTACACTAGAGGTGTGAAAAACATGCTAACGCTGTGGAAATAGATACGTCGTAGCACAAACAATCTGACACTAAATGGCACGTGCCAGTACTCTGAGTGAGACCGACTTAGTAATATTCCTAACAGAAATGTGTGAGTCTGCGGTCAAGTAATAACATGGAGGCAGATGCATATGGCTAAAAGTTGACAGTATGGCTCATATGGAAGCAGAAAGTACCAACATCAAAAAAATCATCGTCGGCTGGTGGCCGTGTGAGATGAATGCGCATCGGCACGAAGCCCTATGTTTAGCTCGGTGCAAGGCTTCAAGACGGAAGGAACGTGTGCAAAATTCGTCAACAATGGTTGTCAAGTGATATCTCAAACTCCTGCTGCCATACAAACTGCGGAAAATTTAATTCTAGAAGTTACAAATTACTATGAAATACAATGGACAGTGATCTCGAAATCTTGTCGATTGATGAGTGCTGAGGCTTCAATCAAATAATGACGTCATAATCTTTAAAAACGTATCACTCAGCAATGGGCAAGATCTTGAGATCACTGTCCTTTGTATATCATAGTCATTTGTAAGTTCTAGTGCGCTATGAATTTACATTTTTGATAGTACTCTTAGTTTTTGAAATATTTTGAAAAATGTTAAAAATGGAGGGGGCCGAGGGGCGAGGAGCCCTCTTAAAGTGACAAGGAGTACCGTGACAAAATTGTACCATAAAAAGTTAATGAGCAATGTCTTACTGATTAACAATAAGAAAATGTTTCACTGGGAAGAAACAACTTTCATTTTATTTGGGAATTAATATTTGTCGAGAAAATATGACCATAAAAAGAATGTCTTTCCACTTTATATCAGGCACAATTGTGTTTAAATGTATCGCTTTTCTAATCAGGATCACAAATTCAAATTTATGTTTAGATCTAAAAGAAAAAAACTGTGTTTTCTTTGTAGAATTTTGTTGAGAAATTTTGTCCAGAGAATTTAATTACATTATACAGCATTAATTAATTTAATTTCAGTTGTTTGTACACGGCGATAACATTGATTCACTCTACAACCAAGTACCAAAAGAAATTCTCCCTCCAGAATACGGGGGTGAAGGAGACACTGTCCAAGAGCTGACAGGTAGGTAACTCCTTTTCGTTTATTCTTCAAGTCTGCCTCAAAATGATTAATGTAGTTTCAGAAAAGTAATGTAGATGTAGGGGTTATATAATGCAGATTAATTAATGGACTTTTGGCAAAAATATAGGTTGAATAAAAACATAAGTAACACTTTTTGAATACGAGTAGGAAATTTAAAGTTGGTTGCTACGGTAACAGTGTATTGTTTGTAGAAATCATTAGACGAACTCCGAAATTTAAGCACGTGCAGGATGAATG
Source organism: Lepisma saccharinum (assembly GCA_022664845.1). NCBI lineage: Eukaryota > Metazoa > Arthropoda > Insecta > Zygentoma > Lepismatidae > Lepisma > Lepisma saccharinum. The sequence continues at coordinate 6,886 of JAGDQP010005421.1, read as the reverse complement.
GTGCACATGCGCAACATATATTTATTAAATTTTTAATAAACAAAAATGTTGAATCAGTAATTGATATTTGATGCACGAATTACACCTAGAATTAGTGAGACAGTGTCGAATTTCCAACTGTGTAAGTAGTATAATTTCTGTGTCGTCTTCAATAAAGTCGGGAATTTGTTCAATGTTCTCAACCATATTGCTGAGCACCTCCATGGTCGGGTATACCGGGGTACTTCTCAGCCGTCTACGATATAAAGCATTGCACTCTTATAATAGGGATAGGTCCAAGTCAGTAGCTGGTAAAGCGTCCGATACAAAAAAAAAAAAAAGGATTTTAATTATACATACGTTACCATGCTTAGTTTGGTCGACGTACATGAGTCGAATTTACAATTTCTCTACGAGCTTTTCAACAAGCAACTAATAACATTAACTCTTGGAACAATTAAATGTTTTCATTAGTATATGATAGAAATATTTACAATCTGAATGTTGAGATGGTGACAAAAATGAGTTAGTATCATCATTAAACAAATGACGATCTGAGAATCAAGAACCTGTGTTTTCGTGTATGATTAAAAAAATCAGGATAGTAAGGTAAAAGCATGGTTGAACATGTACATTAGAAATCAGTGCTAACCAAGGAACTTAAGCATGCGATATGCGAAAAACATTGATGTCAGCGAGAAACATAAGAAACCTAATAATAATAATAATAATAATAATGAATAGTTTATTAAATACAAGTGAAATAGAGCAGAAAGTAAAAAAAAAATGATCTCGGTTAAGTTCATTAAAACTGTCCACCATTCTTTTCACCAAATTATGTATTTCTTTCGCTTTTTTTTTTGTCTCTCTTATGTTTAAGAGGTTATATTTTCTAGTAAAATACATAGCTCTCTGAATTGTTAAAAAAAAAATATTTACACTGAATTTTGTTATTCAAAATCTCGTCTATTAATTTACTTTCTATTTCTTTCTTTCGTATGTACAAAGGTACTAATTGTAAATACTCACACCAATCATTATACAGTAAAACCTCTGTTAACCGAAATTGAATTTAACCGAAACGGCAAATAAAAATTCGAGAAAGGATAAAATTTGAAATACTAACAGAAAAACGTAGATATTTTCAAGAAACAGTAAACTTAGTTCTATAAGAAGTTGTCCAACTATCCGTAAACTAAAAGTGTATTGTTTATCATTGCCTTCAATCTTCTCACTTTAAACTTTGAAAAAATACACATTTTTTAAACCAAAATTTTGGTTACCCGAAATGACCTCCACCCCCCTTTATTTCGGATAACAGAGGCTCTACTGTAAACTATATCTGTAGTAAGAAAATTTACATTTATAGCATAACAACTTATATAAAAAATTTTGAATGGCTTCAACATTTCCCGTGTATGTTTTAGTGTTTACCCCAGATATTAACAGCATATTCCAGCTTAGTTCTTACAAGAATATTGTACAGTGCTCTGGCAATTTCACCCCACTGATTAAATATATCAATTATCTCTTTACAACCCATTTTGATAGCAGTAAGGTGCTCTTGGAATTTAAGCTTATCATCAAATAGCACTCCCAAATCCCTAATCGTGTGAGCTTTCACTTTCACCTTAATGTATATTTACTAACCATATAATTGGTTTTATGAGTATAACTTATGAAGTTTGTCTTAGTGGTATTAACTTGCATTTTGTTATGCTTACACCAATGTTCTATTTTATTGATATCCATCTGTATTTTTTGAATGTCTGTACTATTTTTAACCTTCCCAAATAACTTTAAGTCGTCGGCATAGAGAATAGGGATTGCATAAGAATCCGTGGTATATAGATCGTTAACAAATATATTGAACAATAATGAACCCAACGGGGAACCCTATGGTATACCATTTCTTATTATTTCTGTAGAAGAATAGCCTTTGTTAAGCTTGACTGAAAACTTCCGTTATGCAAATAACTGGAAATCCATTTTACGTAAATTGGTGACAGTCCCACCTTCCTCAACTTTGCAAGCAATATAGAGTGATTAACTGTATCAAAGGCTTTGGAAAAATCGAAATATATTACGTCACATTGCTCCTTTCTTTGTATGCACCCTTGCGTGTAATGAGTAGCCTGACTCAGGTTTCTAACTATATATTTACCTGCTAGAAAACCATGTTGATTTTCATGAAACACATGCTTAAGGTTAAATTTAAGATGTTCTTCTATAATTGACTCCAAAACTCTTGCAAATCTATACAGGACTGAGGTAGGTCTATAGTTTTTAATATTTAACTTACTGCTATCTTTGTGTATACGAATTATTAAAGCTTTCTTAAATATTTCTGGGTACTTACCGCGTTCTAAGGATTTATTAAAGATCCCTGCTAACACTGGGGCCAAATAATTGCTGCAAGCTTTTATAATATAGTTGAGGATATTGTCAGATCCGATAGCCGATCTTGCCTTCAATTTCCGTATGGCTTTTATTACATCTATCGAGGATATTCTCGCTATACCTATTATCTTACAGTATTATTATTGTATAATAATGATAATAATGTGAACGGTACGTATCTCTAGAATTAGCTTGTATAAAAGTTTTCAAAAGAGGTTTTGTAAATTAATGTTAGAAGAAATACTGATGAGTAACGAACAGATATATTAAATTATAATAAGATGCGGAATAGATTCTTCGTAGATGGTGAATGTTAGTACACGTAACAAAATATGTTAGTAGAAATTAAGAGTACAGTTTTTTTACGCTATTAAAATCTGTCTTACGAACTCTTGAACATTAAATTCTTTAGGATGTAAATCGCTCTCCATTAATTTACCCAGCAATTCTAACATAAAATCTTTCAGTAAATATAGGGATTGAGAATGCTAGGTTGAAAGAATTCAATACATGCAATATACTTTCAAAGCAAAATACACTGCTCCCCATTAAAAATACAACAAAAAAAAAAGGAGAAGACAGCAGCCCCAAATCTGCCATTCGGCTCTCCATGTGCGGCTTCATTGTAGTCAATCATACCTATGCTGTGCGGAAGCCACAACAATGGGCACCGTGCAAATATGCCCCGCTCAGCCAGACGACGTAGACATCTGCCCGTGTGTGACTGTGTGAGCCAGTGCTCGAAATGTGACTGATTGATCCGTCAGAGTCTTATGTACAATCCGTCTGTCTTTGCGGGCCGTGGTATAGGCCGGTCGTTGGGCATGTCGCTGCGTAGTACCTTCATGGAGTCATCGAGTTCATATGCGCTGCACTGTGAACGCAGTTCATCCAATAAGGGCGCCAATGTCGCGGAAGGATAAACCACACTCAAAATATGCTACAATTCTTCCACGATTCACAGATGGAAACCTGTCGGCAGGACTGCCATATTCAGCGACGAGATATCTGTCGACCTTATACATACACTTACGTCACACTAACAGTCGTCAACCACTCCACTATGGCTCTCTGGCTTGCCTCCGATTGCTGTTTCTAGATAACATACCCGGCGCCTCTGATGCGTCACAGAACTGTCGTGCTAATCCGTTCTTAATCGTTCCATTCATAAATTCAAGTTTTGCATAAACTCAATGTCTCCTTGGTGTTGCATTTTTAATGGAGAGCAGTGTACATACACTTCTGATACTAAACCCTGTAACAAAAGTTAAAATCGCATGCATCTAGAGAAAGAGTTATCAATAGGCAAGAAATATGATTTAAGAAGTAGATACAATGTAATTGTTCTCTTAAAATGACAAGTTTCAGCAACAACTCTCTCACACTATCGTGTAAAAATTAACTCATTTATAGTTCATATCAAGACACTGGCAAAATTGTCGAAACTCACTCTTCCTTTTCTGAGATTATTTAAACCAAAAGTGCTTATCAATAAGAAAATCGTCTACATCAAATCTTAAAGCTGCTCTAAATGCTGCACGCCCTTGTCTTACAGCATTACAAAGCAGATGAGAACACGGCTAACCAAGGACATGGATTGCTTTATTTCCTTCAAATACTGCCGTGTTTTTCAATATTTGCTGCGTTGTCTACGCTTAGTCGAACACAATTAGTACAACTTATTCCATGTTTTATTAAAGGATGATTCATGCAATTAAATATACTTTGGGGCATCAAATTCCGCAATTGGAAACTTGTAAAAAAAAAAGTTAAAAATACTTTGATTTATTCCATAAAATCGTACTGTTAAGAGAATCATTTTTAACCATTTTTGATCGCTACTGTCATAAATAGCAAGTGAAGATAGAAATGTCAATTATCATTCTTACACATTTTTGAACAGATTGCTCTTTCAGTTATGTATAAATTGACATGCGGCCCGCCCCAAAACTGGTGTTTGTCGTACTATAAAAGAGAAATAAGATATCCCAAAATATGAACTTAAAAGCTACACACATTATTTGTGAATTTAATTCGCGAATTTCAAGTCTACTGTTGAATAAGTAACGCATAAACTTTAACTGATCTTGGACACTAGTGAATTTATTAATGACATCAAAGTTTATTTTTTAAAACTCATATTATTTTTTTCCTTTTCCAAGTTTCAAAGTAAAATATAGTCCAACATTACAAAATGTGAGTCCTTAATAATAGTCTAATTAAATTAGACTTTTGAACCGGAATAAATTCGAGAAAGCATAAAACTGGACAGAAATGTTGTGCTTGTTGAACTAAACAATATATTTAAACTACCCATGATTCCAAGATGTTTTGACTGTCATTTAAAAAAAAAATGGCGCAAAAAATGCTTTTTTTCCCCATTCATTTTACAAAGGGTGGACCGCACAGAAATTTGTCAAAAGTATAAAATTAAGGATTTTTTTTCTTACTCGCTATTATCATTTTTGTTTTCACATAGAACGAACTACTACAAAGCTATCACCAATTTTAATGTTGCAAATTTCAACTCAACAGAAAAACGAATTTTAAAAAAACTGACCTTTTTAACTACAGGGGTAGGCAAAAGTCTGAAAACACATCCCGGTAAGTTCAAAATAGGTGGATAGAATGAGACAAATTTTTGGATATCAGTAATGGGTAGATGGATTTCAAGTCGGCCTTCTTGAAAGGCGCCATCTTGGATATTTATATCAAGAATTTTAAATGGAAAAGGGCATCATGTGACATCGTTTTAGACTAACTCTTTCCCAGATATTCAAATAAGACGTTTTTTTTTTACCTACGTTTATTTATTTAGCAGATAGGGACTATGCAATCTATGCTTTGGACAAATGTAATGGTCTATAATTCCGTCGTTGGAGGTGATTCAACATGGCGCTAACCCTTCATAAACGGATCGAAATTGAGCTGATGAGTGATTGTTGAATCATAAGGGTGTCTGCAACCGAGTTGAATACGCGTCATTGTGAGAGAGGAGACAGAGCACACGCAACGGTATTCAAAAATATTGAAGAAATTCGAGGAGACAGAATTTGTGCACCACAGAGGAAGCAGTGGACGACTCAGGGGAACTACGGACGAGAATAAGGCTCTTGTGGCAACCATTATGAAGAACCCCACATCCCTCAATAGCTTATCCTTCGCGAGAACGGTTTCGATCTCTGGATAATTTCAGTCTCTGAAGTCATCTGAAGACACAGTGTATCGCGAAAAACTTATGGGCTCCACCATCTCCAGTAACCGCAAAACCTGATGTGTTACACAGGATCCACAAGTATTCGAAAAAGAAAAATGAGTCTGCGTGGGAAAACGACGGCCGCATTGATCATATAATATAGGGAATCAAAATATGTTTAAGTGTCCTAATCGCCTACACAAATAGACGTAGCTGAAAAAGACTTCATTCACATTTTTCTCTCTGGCAACAAGCCAACCTAAAACGATACGTCACATGATGCCCTTCTCTATTTAAAATTCTCGACATAAATCCAAGATGGCGCCTTTCGAAAGGCCGACATGAAGCCCATCACCGATATCTAAAATTGGTCTCACTCTATCCAACCATTGTCCGCTTAACAGAGTGTTTCAGACTTTTGGCTATCCCTGTAGTTAAAATTCGTTGTTTTTTTTTTCCTGTTGGGTTGAAACCTGCAACATTAAAACCGGTGTTAACTTTGTAACAGTTCGTTGTATGTAAAAATGTTAATAGCAACTAAGAAAAAAAAAAAGATCTTTAATTTTGTACTCCTGAAAAATTTCTGTACGAGCCACCGTTTATGAGGTTAATGAAAAAAAAATATCTTTAGCGCCATTTTTCAAAATGGAGCCTGAAATAATCGGGAGTTTTGGTATTTTGTGCACTTCAAGAAGTAGTACATTTCTGCCAAATGTCATGCTTCCTCCATTTACTTCCTGATTGACCCCTTATAGCGCTGATATTGAGTGGACTACAATGCAAGTATATTATTGTAGAATCTAAGTCAACTAGAGTAATGCTTAATTTCCTGTCTTTATTTATTTTAACTATGAGAATTATATTCGTCTATTCGACCACTGGGTTAAATTCACTTAAAACTTCAAAACACATCAAAATTCAAGAGTTAAACAATCAAGTAACAGAAGATTGTTGTTTGATTATCGATAAAAAAAACTTTGTTAAGATGTGTATTCATATCTTTGTAAATTTATTACGTTTTGATTGCATTGTTGAAACAAACTTGTTGTTGTCTCTATTAATTAAAAAAAAAATACAAATAAATTATAATAAAATGTACATTATCACTTTCAGGACATTTTAAAATTAGTATTACGTTCTCAAGTGACTGCCATCTTTCGAAGAATGATGAATGGTGCATTTTCCCCATGTTGGTACATGAAAATTCCTGTAGGATAAAACCTTTTTATATACAGATATTTTGTTAAATTAGAATAGAAATGCATCCTTGTTTAAATGGCTCCGCCGCGACGTTGTAGATCCCCTACCTAC